>CM043017.1:189247469-189376031 GCA_023690525.1 Holotrichia oblita
TCAAATTCGTCCTTTTCTGAGCACCGTGTATAAATTAATTTCAATACATACTTTTACAGATTTGGAAAACTGTAGGTCTTAAAAAGTAGGTACAAATCCTGAATAACACATTTGACCCGACTCGCTTGAATTAGAATTTTGTATACATTCTAAAATTAAATAAAAACCGTGACGTTTCATTAAAAATAATGAAATTTGGATCTATTTCCGGTTAAATCGGAAGTTGCAGAATCAAAGAAAATTCACTCAGCGCATAGAAGGAAATACAAAAGTTGGTCGTAGTTTTGGAACATTCTGTATAAGCGAAATTAATTTTTGAACGTTTACAATATGGTACTTGGACGCACCAGAGGGAGACATCCTATACAGTTTGTTGCATAAATAATGTCTATCGGGATTGGTTTTTATGTTGAAATGTCAAACTTGACATTACACTTATTGACAGTATCTGTACAATTTGTTGGATAAATAATGTCTACCACGATTACTCTTGAAATGTTGACATTAAATTGACAGTATCACAATTTGTTGCATAAATAATGTTACAATTTCTCTTTTGTTAACTGGTATTATGTATATAACAAGGCAACAATTATTATTAAGTTTATAATCGAAATAAAGATGGATTTGTATAACGTTTAAGAAAATAATAAATAATAATAATTTTAGATAAAAATGCAGATATTGAAACAATCTATAATAGTTTACAACACATTCTGTGTGACAGTTACGATCGCGCTAAACAAGTCGTTTTTTATTTTTAAAAGTGTGCGTATTATCACATAATAGATAATTAGCATACATTGTTTTTGTATTTTTAAATAACACAGGTTATCTAGGGCATGATACGACCTTCTGAACACATTATAGATCGCAAATATTAGACATATAAACTATAAGTCGCTTAAATTCTACTTCTGAGTCGGTGTCCCTCAGGGTTCTCTGATGGGACCTAAAGTATTTATTAAAATACCAACGTCGGTAAGGTTCGGAAGTAACAGTTCTTTCACCATTTTAATGTATCGCTAAACAAACAAAAATTACTAAATTACATCTTATACAAGATTGTGTAATTTACTAAATTTCTATTGAAGCGTAAATCATGTTGATGTCAATGTTTTTGATTATGATAATGATTTAGTGAGATTTATGTAATAAGATACGTATACAATTTCATATTATGTCGCAATGTTACTGTTGGAGTGATTCAAATTATTCCTGCACTATTGTTGACTTTACCAACCATACCCCACTCTTTCCCCTTCCTAAAATCAACGTTCGCTTAAGAGAGGGCAAAGTGGGGCATTGCGACCGTTTATAGATTTAGCGTGGTTGATACTTCGTTTAATTAATTGTATTTTATAATATTAAGTACAATTAAAGTGTTTTTTACTGAATTATATTTTATTTTTATTCCGATTTTGCGTAAAATTGATATTAAATTTTTGAAATTCGATTATTTATTGACATTTTAGTAAATGGAGCTGAATTCATTACAATCACAATAAAGAGCGCCATCTTTGCGATGATTCTTGAACTAGTATCATTTTAAAAGAAATCTTTAATTAAATATATTTTATTTAGCAATAAATAATTATTAAAATCAAATTTTTTAATACCAATTTTGTGTTACTGCTTATTTTTAATATTGCTTATATTTCCAATATAGATCCCCATTTCGTAACTTACATACTGATTCGACGAGACAACTATCTTCCACACAAGCTAATACGCAAAGCATTCTAATTTATACAAAATAGTAAATTAATTCTTTTATTTATATAATTATGTACAATTTTAATATAACTAATTCGATTACCACATAGCTCTTTGTACACGGCTAGTTGATTATGATCGGCTAAGTCTCTGAAAACGATCCTGCTCAATCTCCACCTGTAGACGACACCACGCGGTCTCGACGTAACCACACAACGTTTCTTGCACCGCATCAGCGTTGAATCTCTCGGAAAGGCATTGATTTCGTTTGTGGCGATCTCTTGGATCTCCTGCGGAAGGATATCATTCCTTCTTAAGGCGTTCACGCGTAACCTCATCGGAGCATATTCCGTAGTGATCTGTCTCCGTTTTACGTCGCGTATCATCCGATGATCTACCCATTTATTTCTGATTATTTGATGCTGCAACTGAATTTGAGGTTAGGTCGTGCGATTATGATTATTTCACACTGAATGAGCTTACGTTCTGCATCGATGAGGTTATTATGTTCTGGAAAGGTGTGACGATATTTCTGAAGCTATTTAACATCATTAATTTTTTTTTAAAAATAAAAATATTTTAATTTGATGTTGATATTTTCGTTTAGAATATTTTGACAGTTTTTAAATTTGATATTTAGCGCCATCTGTAATATGACTTTTATACAATAGGATTCGAAATAATTACTTGCAGACGACAATAATCAATGGTAATAAATTAAAAATAAGCAGTAACACAAAATTGGTATTAAAAAATTTGATCTTAATAATTATTTATTGCTAAATAAAATATATTTAATTAAAGATTCCTTTTAAAATGATACTAGTTCAGGAATCATCACAAAGATGGCGCTGTTTATTGTGATTGTAATGAATTCAGCTACAATTTACCAATGTCAATAAATGTTTTAATTTCAAAAATTTTATATCAATTTTAGGCAAAATCGGAATAAAAATAAAATATAATTCAGTAAAAAACACTTTAATTGTACTTAAGTTACTTAAACAAGGGACATTTTAAAGTTTCTTTTTAATCGAACAGCCCCAAACCCATATCTTCATCGGACTCCTCGGGTTCTGATTCTTTTTTCTTCTCTTCCTTCGCTGCTTCAGCCGGTGCAGCTGCGGCTGCTGGAGCTGCACCACCTGCAGCTGGGGCACCGCCACCACCAACACCGGAACCGATGTTTGTGATGAGGTCTTTAATGTTTATTCCTTCTAAGGCTTTAGCGAATAATCCTGGCCAATAGGGTTCGATGTCAACACCAGCAGCTTTCAATATCGTTTGAATTTTTTCGCCCTATCAAAACGAAAAATAAATCGTAATTAGTCGGATTTAAACGTTTAGATATTCGTTGGATTTAATATATTAGAATGATGAGCTATAAATATTGATGAGAAATTACGATTAAATTAAACCGTTGAGGTTAGGTTAATTCATGTGTATGTACTTACGGTAATTGCTACGTCGTCATCGGTTAAAATGAGAGAAGCGTAAACGCAGGCTAATTCAGCGGTGGTAGTCATTTTTGGATATTAAATCTTGTAAATAAATGGTGCAAGTCGCCAAATAATAGGCCTTAGCTCGATCGAGAACAAGCACACGTTCGAACAACGATACAAATGGAAAGAAGGATGGTGACAATTCTGCCAACTTGAGAGCGAAAATTTAATTTTTATTGTGTATAAAGGTTATGCGGCGGCAACTTCAAATGCCCGAACTACATATTAAATTGGTGGTAAACTTGAATTAAGAGTTTAATAGGTTTGTTGTATTTTTTCTTATTATGTATTATAGTATTATAGTTTTTCCAACAAATAAAGCAAATAGTTGTTATTTATATACATGAAAGCAAGAATTTTATATAGAGTTCGATGAGGAGCACATTTTAATAACAATGTAAATGTTATATCATTCACGATGATGTCACGCTGAAATTTGCATTTTATTAAATAGCACATTTATCTTTTCTATCACTGTGTTGTAAGAAGGTGGTATTTCTAAGACATCAGAATCATTTATTAAATATTTTATCCAACTATGTTTGCAATTACAAAGAATGAAATTTGATTATTTAAATTTCGCGGTATCGAAGTTTCAAGCTTAGTTTACCGAAATTTTACGTAACGCATGTTAAGGTGTTTAAAGTTAACTTGCTAAATTTAAAATATGAAGTGTAAATTATGATATCTACAAAAGCTACAAAACGAATAATTAATTTTGAACGTTTGTCAGTAGCCAAGTGACATTTAAATGATATACATATATCTAAAGCCCAATTCAAATTTTGCGGTTTACGTAAATGTGCATCACGGAAATAACAATATTTGCGCGTCTCAAAATTTGAAATATTGGCGGCAATTTCAAGAAATTGTTGATTTCATTTCTGATTAAAATCGTTCATATTTTATACAGTTATACGTTAAAAAAATAGCTGTTTAAGAAATTTAAAATAAAAATACCACATTCCATTTAAATAAATGCACATTGATTTCGATATGACGTTATGATGAATACTATAAAATCGACATTTTTATTAAAATGTGCTTCACTTATAGTCTATTTTTAAAGTCGAGAGACGAATTTCTGAACATACCACACGCCCAAATCACATGCACGAAAATTTTGAAAACAAATTGTACGCGGTAAAATTCAAATAATATTTGCATTTGGTACATTCATATACAGAGTGTTCCGACTAAGCGGGATCCTTCTGTAACTCTACTGTCTAAGTATTCTGTTCTTTGTTGTGTTCCGAAACCACTTTTTAAACATGCCAGCAAATATTGATACTACCAGTCCCAAGCCTGATAAAACGTTAAGAAAAAGTGGTTTTGCAAGGCCTTCTTGACACTGATACATAACGATTTTTCGGACTTTAGAAAAGAACTAAAATTTTCTGGAAAACTGTTAGAGATAAGTGTAGACAACCTCATATCAATCGAACGGCCACTCAATTTTGCGTCCACCCATGATAATTTATATGGGTCATTCCATTTGAAAAAACAAGTTTTTCAACTATTAAGATTGTTAAATGTAGGCCTCAGTATTTCCGACTGCGAATAACCTACACATTTTGTTCAATAATGGAAAGATAGAGTAATTCATGCCAAAAGGAACCTTCAAAACCGCAGGCTTCTAACTTTTACGGTTTAGACGCTATTTAGCCTCATTGAGAGAGCTGAAATCGTGATTTTTTTCAAAAACATCTGAATATCTCGAAAACGGTCAGTTTTAAGCACCATATGTAGTTAATAAATTCTACCTAAAATTAACCGAGGAATCCGAAAATATAATAATATACAGGCTATTATATTTAAAATAACAAAGTTGTGTAGCGCCCCCGGGAAATGGAACACCCTGTGAAGCTAAAAATATATTCCTTACTTGGCCCACATGATTCTAGACAACTTTTATTAAAAACATTTTTTTGTTAAATTTACAGCTACAGAGTTACAGAAGAATCCCGCTTAATTGGACAAGACTTAACCATAAACAGTGTCAGGTGACAGAATCTGAGCAAGATCGATACTAATCGATGGTAATTTGGCCTTGCTTTCAACCAATGAGAATTCACTGTCAAAGTGGTCTGTTCAGAAATTCATCTCTCGACTTCAAAAATAGACTTTAGAATGCTATAACTTTACCTGGTCCGATTTTAAATTTCTTATTTAGTTTGGCCATAATTTCAATGCATCATTTTAAGTGGGCCACCTATAGATTTATGTGTGTATCGTTGTAATTTGGACTGGGGGTCTGTTCAGAATTTTGTTTGAATAAATGACATATATCATTACATTAATTTAGCTATTTTCCTGTTAAATTAATTCTTTTTTACCTATATTAGTTTTCAGAGAATGCTGTTCCAATTATGGATAATGCACAATTTCATATATTCATGTATAAAATTATTTAATTTTTACAATAAAATCGGAACATTTTTAAAAATCATATTTAAGTTGGTAGCGCGTCATATTTGATAGTTGCATTACAAACGTCAGTGGTGTTGTGTTGTTTGATTGTTATATTAGCTTTAAATCTAAATATCGAAAAAATAATTTTATAAAAATCCAATTTGTGATCGATAGTACGGAATTAAGTGTTTTTTTACGAAAATGGGTCGCAAATGCGGAATATCGGTCTGCATGTCAGATTCGAACAGGGAAGAGGATAGAGGAGTGACCTTTCATAAAATTCCGATGCACCCTGATATTCGCCCCAAATGGATGTCCCTTTGTCGCATCCCGGAAGACAAGAAGTTCATGAAAGTGATCTACGTTTGTTCGCGGCACTTCCTCAAAGTGGATTTTTGCCATTTTAAAGGGAAAAAATATATGTTAAGGCAAAGTGCTGCCTAGTGTATTCCCTTGGAATAAAACTAAAATCGAAGTTAAAGCAGAAGATAAAAGGTGAAATTGAAGAGTGCGATAAAAACGATGGGAGCAATGAAGATAGCGGCTCTAAACTCGAGGGTGTACCTGAGATTTTGCCCCAGATCAAATTTGAAGTTACAGAGCAGGATTTTAATGAGAGCACTTCATTAGCATTGAAAAGTGAAGAGGGCATTTTAGATATGGCAAGTTTAAAAGAAGAAGTTGTTAGTCCTAATCAATCAACAACTATTGAACAGAAAGTGAAAACAGTTGAAACAACAAATCGACCCACTTACATTTGCACCAAATACAAGAATAGAAGCATTGGATTTTAATCAAGCTTGGTGTCCTGCACAAATTGTTGAGGTGGATTATCAAGAGAATGAAGTGTTAGTGCATTTTGAGAAATACTCAAATAAATATGACGAGTGGATATGCATGAATAGTTCGACTTTGAGAGCATTACCTACAAATGCTAGTAATACCAGTGGCACAAGTAAAAAAATTGAAACATATGAAATTGGTGAGAGGTGCTTAGCAACTTGGAATAATGCTAGAAAGTTTCAGCAACTGTCGCAAAAATAATTGATAAAGGTATGAGCGAAAAAGAAATTAAATTGTGAATTAATAGGTTAGGTTTATCACATTTATCTTCAATTCAGATACTTACGAGGTGCATTTCGACGATGGTTATGTAAAAGTGTTAAAAGCTCATAGAATGTCGAAAGCGACCGGTAAATCTTTACAAGCATCGCCGTTATTCGATCCCGTCCGTGAGTACGAAACAGGAGAGACGCGAACGTAAACGAAAAATCAACGTCGCAGCCTTATTCGGTAAGAGACCCAGAACGAACAGTCAAGAGGACGTAACAGGTTGTGAGCGTCGACAGTTCTGTCACTAGTCCGTTCGAAGAGATTGAAAGTTGGACGCCCAAGTAAGATATCTTTGACATTTTGCATGTATATTCGATATATTTTTTTTAAAACATATTTCTGAATAAAAGGTGATATTTACGGGTAGATTATTTATTTTTAATTAAGTATAAACGTAAAGCGAAATTGTATTGTTTGCCGGATAATTTGACGGAATGAGAAATGACGATGATTTTTTTTGTGAATTTTGAATCGACACGATGATTGGTTATTAGATGGGAAAATGGCAGACCGATCGGAGAAGAATCGACTATCGAGACTATAGATGGTCCGAGACCATCAATTATAGTTCCAGATCCGCGGTTACCACCCCATTGGGTTAAGCATTTGTCGTAACGTAGTCATGGAGCTTCCGCAGGCAAATGGAATTCGTTTATTGTTAAGTAAGTAAATGTCATTCATTTTAATTAGATATTTTAATGCCGATATTCGATATAAATTGTGAAAGATTATTGAGATTCTACGAAATATAAAAACCGAGCTAAAGAGTCTAAATCAATTTTTTCTGAACGTTTGATGATTTTCCAAAATTTTGGATAGCTCGAGAGATGTCATAAGGCGTTCAAAATATTCTGAGGATTATTTTGCATTCGTCAAGTGCTGCTATTATTTTCCTAAGACGTTCACTACGAGATGGCTCTAATAAACAGTTTTGATTAATTGCTCCGACTTCTTCGGAAAATTAAAATGATCCACCTTAATCCTCTAACCAGCAAGACCGTAAAAATGATCTGATGAAGCCAATAATTTTTTTCAAGTAGATATAGTCAAAAGAACCGTAAGTTTTAATTTTCAGGTGAAAAAAAAACATTCTGAATGAACGCAAGGTAAAAAAATAGTGAAGACCGTCTATAGCTTAACAAACGACTTGTGTGCCAGATTTCTTGCAATGTTTGCACCTCTTTCTGGCATTTCTATCCACCCAAACAGGAAAATAATCGACACCATCGAACCGAACATCAGCAACTTAATGAAAAGCTCATTTTCCAACACCTGATATATTAGGCTGTAGTGATAAAGGCTAATTGAGATTTTGAGTAATTGATGGTTGCCTGTTTTTTTTTTTTTTATAGAAAAACAAATCCAGCTGCTATTTCATCGGACACATTGTTGGAATCATTGGTCTTCTCGGTGAGGAAACGTTTGTATAAAATGAATGCATTTGTAGAGGCCATGTCTACAAAATGGTAGAACAATTTTATCATAATTTTCAGAATCTTAGCTCGAATATAAGCCTCCCCGTATCAAAAATAATATTTTCATGCCCCCCTTAAGTTTCAACAAAAATAAAAAACGCACATTTATTTTATCAACTAAATTATTTATTTGAATTTCAAATAGGTACAATACAGATACAATGTATTCATTTATTAAGGATCTTTAGTTTTCTTTTAATTATAAAAAACCATGCCATTACTTGCTCGAATAGATTAGAGCAAGAGAAGCAACTTTTGGATTAACAAATAATCGTTAATAATGTCGAGAGATGAAAGTCATCTCTCATGGTCGAATCAGCCATCATTTCTAGAAATTCCTCCTGAATTTCTTCAGGTAATTGTGAGGCATCGACGTGAGGTTTCTGGTCATGTGCCATATTGGTGACTCGGAATTAACATCTCGATAGTATCGGTGAAATTCGTTTTCCAACGAAAGGAGTTTCTATTTCAGATTTCAAATCTTTATCCAGTTTTTGATGATTAATTGCTTCGGATAGCCGTGAAAAAGGAAATACATTTTCAGCAGATACCTTATTTTTCCAAAGTTGAGGCTTTAATATGAAACATTGAATATGATGATAGTTAGTAATCAAAGTGCAATTTCTACTCTGAAGTTTCAAGTTTAGCTGATTCAGGGCTTCAAATATATCAGCCAAAAAGGTTCCACTGAGATTTTTCATCTTTGAATAGTTGCATAAAATGATTATTTTCTTTGAATTCAAGAAAGAGGATGACCCTCTTCTCTTAATTCATAAAGGCGAGCTAACATGTTGCCTTTTGATAACTAGCGCACTTCTGTGTGGACTGTTCAATGCACTACTTTTGATGTAGTTTATGATCTTTCTTTCTTCGAGTTCAAAATCTGGCACAAATTCTGTGGCAAAGTTTTTGAGACCACAGCTTGCCGGTGAATGACACAACGTGTATTAACTAACACGGGGTTGTTTTCGTTAAGTTTTTGAGCCAAGCCTGATCGTACACCTATCATTGCAGGTCCGCCGTCAGTGTAGAGTTCAATGAGTTTCTTTTGAATTGAATATATTTTCAGATTTCGTGCCTGCTGATAATGATTCTGAGTGGAAAATCTCTTCATCAATGTGATCTCCGCTAACATAAATGATTAGTTGTTCACAATTAGCGATGTCTGTGGACTCATCACAACTAATGGCAAAAAATGGTGATAGTTTGATTTTATTTATAATTTGTAATTTTGTCTGATGCAATATCGGTAATTCTTCTCCTCATATTATTTTCGTGGCTTTAAGGATACATGGTTTGATTAAATCCTCCCCGATAGTGTGAGGTTTCTTTTGTTTTGGTATCAAAAACGCTATTTCGAATGAAGCTTTGAAGCTTTTGAAGCACTTAACGATTTGAAACGCAACAGAAGCAGGTACGGGCACAGGTGGGGCGGAGGTGTGCGTCTCATCATTATACCAATGTAATGTCTTATTTCCGTGGAATTTGTGCTAAACGTTGTGTTCATATTTCTCTCCAGAGCACAACGATTTGTCTCTACAACGATCAATTCAGTAATATCATCAGTGAAAAAATAATTGAAGAATTCCATTTGTGTTTTGAGCTCTTTCACGGCTACCTCCTTTGTGCCATACCAGTTTAGACAGCTCTGTCGAGTGTTTAGGTAATGCATTTAAAGCTGTCTATAAAAAAATAGAAAATTAATAATTCTAAAATAAGCTAAATAGTGTCATACCTCCAATGAAACCGCCAGGATTAGGTTGAACTGATGGTCCAGTAGCTTCAGCTGTTGGCAATGGCGATCGAGCCTTTTTACATTAGAAGGATGCTTTTTTTGTGTTTGCATTTGATGTCGATGGTTCTTGTGTTGCAAGCCGATGGTACAGTGGGTGGCCAAATTATTAGAGCAGCAGTACAAAATTGGCATTTTTTGTTTTTGTGCAAGATTCGACTGCCTGGGCGTAGGCATGGGCATACGCTCCGGTGTCCGACCGCTAACCGTCGGAATATACGGTGGGTAAGTGAGGCATCCTACGGCGCTTACCTAGAGAACTCTGCAGCGGCACTACCCCATCCTTGGTGGCCACACTCAGGGAAACGGGCGTGGCGAGAGAATTTGGCGAAGATAGTAGGGGAGGATAAAAGTCGGTTCGCCGAGGAGTAGTCCGACCGCTGGTTGTCTGGTTGGGAAACCTTCGGTTTCATCCTAAAACAACTCGGTGACTCTGGGACCCTACGGTTTCACTGTAGCTGCCGCGGATACTTGATCGCCGGAGGGGCGAAAGGGTTGGCGCGGTTGGCATTTTGGGGTAGGGCTTTTGCCCGGCCGTCCCCGTAGTTCAGGCTTAATTCACGGGCGGGCTGGTTGTACCTCACGGCCAGATTCCGTTTCCCACGCTTGGCCGACAGTAGCCATCCGCAAGGAGGCCTAGGCCCCGTGGGGTTAGATGTGAGGTAGGAGTTCGCTAAAGCGTCTCCAACGGTGACCCGTCCAACGTTGACAAGAAAACTTGTCTAACATGGGTAGCACGGGGAGAGGAGCCCACCGGTTCGCCGGGCCTCTCCGTGAGGTGTCGGTCTCGTGCGGGCAACTGGTTTCGTGCCTCTTTGTCCTGAGGAGTGTGTGCACTTTCCCTGTTTTGCCGCATACCTAACGGTCGGTCGGCAGCTGGTGCCCCTTTGGGGTCCAGCAACCACTTTCGTGCCTGGGCACCTAACTTTCATCATCATCCTTTCTATGCAGTTTTCTTTAATTGTTTCACTACTATGCCACACTTCTATTACGCCCTCGATCAGCCGACGCTTGGTGGTGATAATTTTTTTCTTCATCAACTTCCAAAAATTTTCAATTGGGTTGAGGTTTAGTGAATTACCAGGCCAGTCAAGCATACCTTCACGTGGTTGTCAGAGAGGAATTTCCACAATTTCTGGAACTGAGGAAACATTTTTGTTTGCTGGTCCTGTCTCATCGTTCCTTCGACGATAAGACAGGTTCCTTGACTGCTGATGATGGACCACTTTTTTTTTCCTGAACTTCTCACAAATCCAGCTACGACGATCTTCACGGTCGATTCGTCCAAAAACCAGACCTGGAGTATTTTGTCATTTTAGAATTCAGGATAAACTGATAAATTCTAAGGTGAACGAGAGAGTGAGAGAGAACTGTCCAATCCTTATGATCTTTGACCATGACATGACATTGTAGTCTTTTTTTCGTCATAGCTGGGGTGCGCAGCGACTTTTTTGCAGATCGATCCATTCTGAAAACTCCACATCCTTTATTCTTCGACGAGCTGTCGTTGGCGAAATGTTGACATCAGACTCTTGCAAAATTTTTGTTAGGATTCTGCGAGGCTTACAACGATAATTTTGCGTCTTTGTCGCACATCCCGTGGTGTTGCAGTCGACTGTTGCCTTGGAAACTTTAGTAGTGGAGGTTATTTTTCTGTTAGAGCGATTAGTGTTAGTTGTTAAAGTTCTTATCTCTGTTGTTATTTTCTTTGGTGAGGCGTATTTGGCTTTTCCCATCATAAAAAAGCTTTTGTTTACGTCCGCACAAAGTGGCTTGTAAGCAGAGAATTAACAGCACTGACACAAAATGGCGACTGAGTTGTCAACATAATAAAATAGAAACAAACATATCAATATATTATGCATCCAATTTTGCATCCAATCTTTGTCGAATTATAAACCATTTTTAAACAAATTGTTTGAATTTCGAATTTGGGTCTAATAATTTGGCCACCCACTGTATGTCCATTGTACTGAGATTCAGTGAAAATTTATTGCCTCTAAAAATTCATCCGTGGTCTCAGCTACATCCGTATTGTGAACGCATGCTGCTATGGCCTGTTCTGCATCCTTCGGCAATATATCGGTCTCGATATTATCAAAAACATAGGTGGGATTAGCAATACTGTCATCGCTATCAAAACTTCCATCTGTGATCTCTACAGAATCGATAAACTCTAGCAATTGCTCACCAGACATTTCCCCCAAATTGATATAGACGTTTAGTAAGATCCATCTTTAACACAATACATTATTTCGTTTTGAAAGCACAATTTCTTTATTTTTTTTTTCACTTCAAATACAATATAAAACTCAAATATAATATTTTAACCACTTACCGCAAAATTATGAAGCTAATCACTTCATTCTCAGTGTGGTTTTTTAATAGTTGAAAAAAATTAACTTTGCGAAATAATTTTTGATGCTAATTGGTTGACTTTTTATACTTGATTGATCACAGCTGACACAACGTCTCGTCCGAATGTGTTGGAGAGTATAATAAATGTTAATAAGTGTTGTCTGCAGACGTATTACACTATTTGGAAGCGAAAAAATTTATAATGCAGCAGTTGAGCTCAAATATCGAAGACCCTTGCCGGTTAGAGGGTTAAATAAGTAGGAAATGCTGGGACGTCTTCGATTTTTGTTTAAAGGTGGAAACTCGTACGAATAAGGCAAAACCATGGCTTCCTTTCCCCCACCCTCTCCAGCATCGAACATTAATCTTTTAGAGCGAAAGCAAGACGTGGTTTTGCCTTATAGGCGCAAGAATCGATCTGTCTCGGTGTTTTTTCATATTTTAAAGTGGATCGTTTTCATTTGAATATTCTGTAACCACTGCTTGTTTTATTTTTATTATTTTAAAAATATCTGCAGATTGTGCTATCAATAAACTCTTCTATCATGACACAAACCACATTTGATATTTACGTGAGCTTCATGTAATAGTGGCACCATAGAAGCTCTTAATTCTTGCAGTAGATGCAAAACATAAGTGTATAATTGTGTTTTTTAGCCCTGACGGTCGCAAATTCCGAACAAGAACTGAACTAAAAGCGTACATCGAAGAGAAACCCGAATTGAACCTGACGGAATCCATGTTCGACTTTTCGATCTACAAAAAATCGAGGAAGAGCATGCCGGAAAGGAAGCAACACCAACCCGTGACGGAGCCTCCAGTTCCGCGCGAGAACTCCCCGTGCGAATCTCCAATAGACGAAGAAAGTAAGAGCAGAGGTTATCACACATTTCCATCATTTTTCATTCATGAAAATTAACATTTTTAGTCGTTACAGAGCTCTCGAACTGTTTAAAAATACCCGTCGTGGACAACGCGTATAAATGTCCCATCGAAGGTTGCGGTAAGAACTTTCGAAGAGAAAACTTAGCACAAATGCACGTCAAACACTACCATCCAGAATACACAAAGTTTTTAGATTCGACGCCGAACGTCGCCGACTTAGCTTACGCTAGAACGGTAGGTGAATCTTTAGATAGATCGCCTGGTCAGGATAAACCGAGAACGCCGGCCCTGAAACCGATACAGAAGATTCTAAATCCGAAGATGGGGGTGCCGAGATCGACGCAATCGCCTTCGTTTGAAATCGAGCAGCAGCAACATGCTGTTAAAATTAGAGATTCCGAGATTATAAAGTTGTTGAGTAGTAAACCGACGGATGGTATTAAAAAGGAGGAACAGAGATCGCAATCGCCGATTTTACCGCCCGGTTTACCGCCCAGCATGTATCCCGATATTAAATTAAAAGATTTATTGATTAAATCCGAAGCTATACCAAAGAGGGATGATATTAATTTAAAAACGTTAAGCGCTAGTACTCAACGACCGACGGGGATTAAAACTTTGTTGCCGGTGACTCGCGTTGAGCCGAAATTAGAGGAAATCGAACCGGGTTTGAATAAAAATTTTGGAGGAAACATGCCGTTAAACGTAAACGAAACGGTTCGGAAAACGTGGAAATACCGCCTAAACCTAATAAAGAGCAAATTGACGCTGTTATTAAAACGGAACCTCCTTCATCGGAACAACAGAACAACGTTATAATCGAAGGCGGGGAAGTTATTAAGATCGTTCAGATGAAACGCGAGGAAATTATTAATTGCACGTGTGGCATCACTGAAGAGGATGGTCTTATGATACAATGCGAATTGTGTTTGTGCTGGCAGCATGCGTATTGTAATAATATCGAGCGTGAGAGTCAAGTACCCGAGAAGTATATCTGTTATATTTGTCAGAATCCACCGAGGCAGAGATCTTCTAGGAAATTCGTGCACGATCAGGATTGGTTAAAACACGGGAATTTAGCCGTGGGTAATTATCATTGTAAAGATGAGCAGGTGTTAAAGGAACGTTTCGAAAAATTGAAGAAAACTCACGATTTATCCGGCGCTTTATTAGAGCTCAAAGATTACATGCATACGCTTAGGGTAAAAACCAAAATAGCTCAGTAAGTTTAAAATTAAATTGTGTAATAAAAATCGGTTTAAATTTAATTTTTTTTTTAGAGCCAAAAATCATCCTAAATCATATTTGTGGTCGAAACCGTGGGAGAAATTACCTCTACCCGAAAAGATGGAATTCAAAGACGAAAACGAGAATACGAAACAGGACGATGATCACCAATATAGTAAAAACGACGAAACCGGAGATACAGTCCTCTTATCCCTATTAAAACCGGTTAAGGATGAAGTACCGGATGTGGCCGAATTTCCAAAATTAGACCTGAACACTCTCATCGAGAACAATCTAGATCAAGTGCCTGTTAATACGTTGAGGATACCTCAACCGGAAGCACCGATAGATTCGGCCGATTGCAGGTTAAATTTGCTGGAGCACATTCAACATAGTCAGTCGCTCGTGGAGGAGAGGTTGAATGATTTCGAAGAGCAGATTAATAAGTTGGAGCCTTTATTGGAGGAGGAAGAGAATAGCGAGCAATATCCGAAATTGAGGCAAACGACGCAGATGTTAATGAGAGATCTGACTGTGTTCAAGGAGATATCGCAGATGACTAGTTTTTAAACATGTTTACACATTAGATTGGCGATGTTGTAATCAGGAATGTGTTCTGGTGGAATTAGCATATCAGCGGCATATTCTTTGAGTTTTCTAAATCTAATGCTACTTTATTATGTTATGTTTGTTGTTTGTTTATGAAAATGATTGAATAGATATATTTAATAATATATTTGCTACAATATATTGCAAGATTTGTTTTATTTAATAAATAGAATTAATAATGTTATTAAAAGCATTCAAAGTCAATGCTCTTTCCACGACTTTTATTTTAATTTTTTTCTTGTATACAGGTTGGCTGAATTTTAATTGTCCGGCTTACATCTGCTGCTCAGAAATACTATTTAAATGTTGAATTAGAAACGTTTTAGACAAAACCTGATCTATAATAAAGGTGCAAAAAATTATTTCCCATAGCCTATCAATCCAAGAATTTTTCAATTTCGAGATCATTTTTATTTAGTTACTATCTTAATACTGTACCATCTTACATTTCGTTTTAAACATTTAAAATTGTTGGTAGTATTTCGAAATAAAATAAATAAAATTGTAAACGGGGTAAAATAGCGAGATGGTAACATTTTTATACAAAATTATTTTTAAAATTACAAAAGTAACACCCACTGTCAACGAGAAGTACTACACGATAAAAAAAAATTATCTTGCGATAGTGGTGCTATCTGGCGGTGAGGCTAGGTACTCTTCGGACCGGCCTCGTAAATGAGTAGAATAATTATTATAAAGGCTTCAACAGCTATGGTTGATAGTAAAAATAAGATAAACTCTACCTGCATCATAATTATTTATAAAGGTAAGATGTTTAGTATTAAGGCTGTATTCCTCCCACCCCCGCCCCTCATTTTTATAACGAACTAAAACTATATTATACAGCGTGGGCTATAAAGTTTGCAACATATGCGAAAATAGATTTTGACACATGCCACGTGACCGCCAATATGGCGGCAATTTTAAAAAATCACGAATTGGGTAAATAAAGTTGTTGGAAAAAAATATGTACACTATAATTTTAAGCCCAACAAAAAGATATTTAGAAAAATAGGCGATTTTTAATTATTTTGGATATACAGGGTGTAACAATAGTGCGATATTCTTCCATATCTCCTTTCTTATGCAAAATACAGCAAATATTTAAATACAAAAGTTGTTTAGTTTTATGAAATTTATATTGTAAAATTATTATACGTTATACAGGGTGTTTAGTTTGCCCGTAACCACCAGTAACTTTGCATTTTTAAATGGAATACCTTATATATTATCACATTTTTGAATTGCCTGAGGAATTTTAAGACAACTTTATACAAGATCATATTCAGTTATTTTCATTAGTTTGCAAGATATTTGCATTTGATTGAAAATTTTGACAGTTAGCTATCTTCAGAAGTATGCCATTATTTCGGTAACGGAAAAATGTAACATTATAAAACTTAACATAACGTTAGAAGCATCTTCTGTGATGACAATAAACAGATGTAGACTTAAATACGTTATACAGACTGTTCTAGAAATCAGTGTCTTTTTGAAACAATTGAATTGCGAAAATCTCCATTTTTTCACATTTAAACACTATATTTTTACAGGTTAGTTGAAAGCGAAATTTTATTACCTATCAGTATGAATAAAGCATGTATGTAGTTAAAATTAATGGTTTTAGAGATATTTCAAATTATTTCATATTTCTGTATGCTGCTATGTAGGTGCGCTCTTTAACCTTCGATGGGTAAGGTACGGTCTCTGAGACCGAGCCAATACATTTTGTGCCATATTTCAAAAGTTTTCCGCTAGAGGGGGTTGAGCTGTCATGTATTCCTTCAGAACACTATGCTACTTCAGTACTGAGGCAGACGTTGTACAATATACAGTGCTTCATAAAATAATAGTTCAAACGGTAGATGAAAAAACGTAGATGAAAACGGTAGATGAATAGTTTCGTTTTCCAAATATTGTAAAATCAATAAATTTACATTTTCCTTATTTATTAGAATATGTTCTTACCATTTTTTATGTAATAGTCTAATTCCAGTTTGCAGTTTTTTAATATAAAAATTAATAAAATTACATTACCAAAAAAATTGAGTTATTTTCAAATGTCAATATTT
The DNA here is from genome assembly GCA_023690525.1 of Holotrichia oblita. Lineage (NCBI taxonomy): Eukaryota > Metazoa > Arthropoda > Insecta > Coleoptera > Scarabaeidae > Holotrichia > Holotrichia oblita. Next base: position 189,264,631 of record CM043017.1, read on the forward strand.
TACACAAAAATTACATTTATTAATGTAAATTCCATCCCCACACCTCAACATTTATACAAGAATTACACAGATATCAAAGTTTTTTAAACAAACGGCTTCACAAATTTTTGGCTAATTTTTTAAAATTGCGGTCTGCAAGACCGACCTTACCCATAAAAGAAAATTTCGCACCTTACCCACGGAAGGTTAAAAGAAACTTTAGAGACCAAATATTAAATAAAAATTTGAAAATTGAACTTTCTTTACTATTTGTCTGATGTGCTGACATTTTCATAAATCTACGTGCGTTTTAAATTGGTAGTTATATTTAAAATATGAAGGTACGTTAACGTAATGAATCTGAAGTAGGCTTTTTACAGGTTAGTTGAAAGCGAAATTTTATTATGTATTAGTTTGAATGTATGTAGTTAAAATTTATGGTTTTATAGATATTTCTACTTATATCTATGACCATATAGTAGAAAAGATAAATTACACTTGGAATTAAATTGTTCCATACTTATATGCTGTACTTGACAGTTCTTAAGATAAATACACTACATATGTCTGCATACAACGAAGTGTTGGTAAATCGAAGATTCTACTGTATTCATATTCTGTTATATCTTTAAAAAAAGGCTACACAGGGTGAAAAAAAATCGTTTATTTAAAAGAAAAATAAAGAATACGCGGTAATCATTACGTTAACGTTGTACCTTCATATTTCAAATATAACTACCAATTTAAAACGCACGTAGATTTACGAAAATGTCAGCACAGCAGACAAATAGCAAAGAAAGTTCAATTTTCAAATTTTTACTTAATATTTGGTCTCTAAAGTTTCTTTTAAAGAGCGCACCCACATAGCAGCATACAGAAATATGAAATAATTTGAAATATCTCTAAAACCATTAATTTTAACTACATACATGCTTTATTCATACTGATAGGTAATAAAATTTCGCTTTCAACTAACCTGTAAAAATATAGTGTTTAAATTTGAAAAAATGGAGATTTTCGCAATTCAATTGTTTCAAAAAGACACTGATTTCTAGAACAGTCTGCATAACGTATTTAAGTCTACATCTGTTTATTGTCATCACAGAAGATGCTTCTAACGTTATGTTAAGTTTTATAATGTTACATTTTTCCGGTACCGAAATAATGGCATACTTCTGAAGATGGCTAAATGTCAAAATTTTCAATCAAATGTAAATATCTTGCAAACTAATGAAAATAACTGAATATGATCTTGTATAAAGTTGTCTTAAAATTCCTCAGGCAATTCAAAAATGTGATAATATATAGGGTGTTCCATTTAAAAATGTAAAGTTACTGGTGGATACGGGCAAACTAAACACCCTGTATATCGTAGAATAATTTTACAATATAAATTTCATAAAGCTAAACAACTTTCGTATTTAAATATTTGCTGTATTTTGCATAACAAAGGAGATATGGAAGAATATCGCACTATTGTTACACCCTGTATATTTCAAATTTGACCTAAATCCGGGGTAAAATTAAATTTTTCAAAATTGAAGTCATGTGATCATGAATCACGTGGCACTTATGTCAAAATCGACAGTAAACAATCCAAGAGGAAATGGCGAAAGTAGATATAAAAAATAAGGTATGTATAGGTATGTCAAACCCAGGGGGAGATATCGCGCATGTGTCATGGCGACGTATGACGTCACGCGTAGAGTAAACAACTGTGTTACATGGTAAGCAGTAGTAGAAAATCTCATTGAATCATATAGTAAAGTTAACATTGTGAGAAATATATTTCATAAAAATGCGTTGCGCTATGTATAACTGCAATACTGATAACCAAAGCAAATCATATAACAAAAAGGTGATGTTATTTCGCTTTCCTAGTGATAAACAAACGTATGAAAAGTGGATTGCGCTGTGTGGCCGTGCAGGTGGTTGAAATGTCAACAGTAAATTGTCCTTTAAAAGTCAAAGAACTCTTTTTCAAATGCAGGATGTTTTTTAAATTGAGAGACCTAAATAATGCTCTGCACGATAAGTCTATTTCACAAAAACGGAAACTGCAAAAAATTGTACAATAACCATTTCTTTTTATGATATCGTCCTCACGTAATACATTTATTTAATGTTGCATAGTAATGTTACATTTAATATGGTTATCAACATTTAATGAATATTAAGCAGCAACATTTATGTGAAGTGTCTTACACCAATTGTGTAAGACATTTCATTGCTACATTTATATACTATCATTATGAAACATTACAAAGTAATATTTCTGGGTAGGACATAACAACGTTGATAAAATGTAACTTGCTACATTCAGAAAACGTATTTGTGAACATTACGTGCAGATTTGTAACATGTATTGAATATTTCATAAATGTTTTTCTGCTTAGTGCACGGAAAGACTGGATTGTTTGACCCAAACAAATTTTACTTGCATTCACCAAATTTTATGGTTGAATATGGGCAAACAAATATATAGTTATTGATAACAAATAATTTTGTTGGCTATATTTAAGTGTTTTAACTAAATATTTCTTTGAATTAAGCAAATATTATATTTGTATAATCAACTTGGTTAAAAACAACAAATATATTTTGTTGAAACCATTGTTTTATTTGTTTACCATTATATTAAGAAAGTATTTTACCGAATTATTTTGTTGCGTCACGTAAATCCTTTAACAAAATAATTTGTTTGCTAATAACAAATTTTGATTTAGTATTCAGTTAAAGTAGCAATGCGTATAGTATCCTTAACAAAATATATGCCAACAAAATACATTTGGTTACTGCAAACAGCTCGGTTTTTTCGTGTGGGTCAGTAGTAGAAAATAGAATAAATTATTGTTTTGCATTTAAAATCAGAAGAGCTTATTATTTATTTCGAATACCCTAATCCATTTCAGTAATATTCCTTTAATAATTGTATCAATTAAAAATGTTTTTTAATTAATTTTTATTTTATATAATTCGTTCATTATACATATCTAAACTCATACTATTTAAATGTGCGCTTTCTCTAACTCTACGCGTGACGTCATGCGCGCGCCGGTCTCGTTTTGCACACATTTGATATCTTACCTCCCTATTCCTTATATCATGTGTCAAACCCGTTGCCGGGATGTATTGCCGTATTATTATTTGTTTGAACATGTACCAAGAGCTAACATTTAATGTGATGATTCTCTTTATATGAGTGAAAGAAGGATGAAAATATGATTTCTATGTGTTAATAAAGTCAAGAAATACGCATGCTATTCTGCTGGACAATTGTGTGTTGTATATGCTATCGCTGTCTAACATCAAGTACCCACCACTGTTCTTTACCCTTGTCTAACTACTGGAAAATGCTATCGTCACATCGATCTTTTCAATTTCAATCAATTCAACGAAGCTCTCATCCGTACTACTGCGAGGTGAGGGGGACGAATCATGCGCATGTATGCTTACAGTTGAAGTCCGCCTCTTTTCCAGTAGACCAGTATGCAATCCACAGGTTGCAAATAATATCCCGGTATATAGAAGTGACACAAATCGTTTGTAAGATCTAAAATTCCCCAAATTTACATAAAATTGTGTATGACGTCATCTACCGCTCATAAGTACCGTCAATTTTATGTTGAATAACAATTGAGCTCAGAAATAAAACGCAAATTTCTTTTTTTCAACTCTTTTTATAATACAAACGTCGAGCTTTATAAAAAATGCCTGTAATGGGCGGTTACGGTATAGTTGCAGGAACTGCCTTAACTAAAGGGGCTGGCAAAGTTTGTATGGCAACCCTTTAGTGGTGAAGTTTCGAAAGATCCCTTCTTTAATAGCGCCTACATTTGAAAACGTCGAGAAATGCCAATTTAAAAACAAAAAAAAATGCCTCTAATAGGCGCTTAGTTTTCATATGTTATGTCGTGGTAAGCCGTATGTGGAATTCACCATTGACTGCTACCAGATCGAGACATCTAGCAGAAATGATAATCCACGAATTGTCCGAGCTAGATCGGTATCTGCTGTACCGACTTGTGTTGTGTAGTGCCTTGCGGTGTGCTACTTCCCACCTTGCTCACTAGAGGGCATGACGTTGGAATTAGTCCATTATCGGAGGTATTATACAGTTAATGTTGAGAGGTGATGAAATTAGATCTTGCATTCGGAGTTGCGCTGATGAGATCTGGATGGTCGAAACCACGTGATCCGCTTCTAATGATCGATCTATTTTTATTGCATTCGTCCGCAGGGTGAATTCCAACAATACCCCATGAACCCTTAATGATTTGGGCTGGACGTTGAGGTATCAGTGAGAACAAAGCCTTTTTTTATACAGGTGATGAAAATAAAAAGATAATTGGGCATCGTGTTTACTAGATTTTCACTTTTTTAACGAAACACTTGTACGTAGTCTATTCCATATAAAAAAATACAGTTTCAGTGAATATCTTGAAAACGCGATGCTCAATTGTTTTTCTATTTCCGCTATTGCAATCGCCACGTAAACTTCCTGAAGCACGACCTTTTAACCGACTTTGTTGCTTCAATAATAACAAAGTTAGCATGGTCACAGAATAAACAGAAAGGACAAAAGCCTTAAAATTGATGTCATGGTTTTTGTGCGCATGACTGGCAGACGCCATTTTTAAAATATGTCCAAATATTCCTGGAATGTTGTTTACATGTTTACTGTTTGTTTGAAGGTGTTTGGAGGTTAGTTTTTAGTTGTGAGTTTAGTGATTTTGTGATGTGTACGTTTTACCTACTTGGTTTATGTATGTTGGCAACTATTGTAATTATAGTAAAGCATAATTAAATATTATAGTTATTTCTAGTAACTGTAAAATTTGTTGCGTGATTCGTGTTTAAAACCTATTTTTATATATAATTATCTTATACTTGATGTCCATTTCGAAGATATCTAACCTAGATGCTTGAAATGAAATTCAAACTTTTCCGCCAACATTCTCGGACATATTTTCAAAATGGCATCAATAGCCCCAAGGTCACTCAGAATCGTCATTAAAACATCAAAGGTTCCGACAAACTTGTCCTTTTTGTTTATTCTGTGGCATGGTGCCCGCTTACTTGTAAAGTCCCTAGATATACAAAGTATCGTAATATACATCCATTTCGGGTGCAAAGAAACCGATAAATTTGAAGTTTTCAGTTTTATTTCTACCGACTCTTCATGGGAAAAGATGAAAACGCAGCATTTTCACTGTAAAGACGTTTTTGTTTTTGTATCGTAAAGGCTGGTAAAATAAAGTGAAAAAATTAAATGTGTGTGATCTATGATGTAAGGTTATGTTATGCGCGACCTAACCGGCATTTTAGGACCAAGTTCCCAACTCCCAACCAGTGTTGCCAACCTGGAAAACCAAAAGTCGGTAGCACCGACCGTAAAAAATCGGTAGATATCGGGAAAAATCGGTAGGTTTGAAATATAAAGATAAACATGTTACGGAAAAAATACTTTTTATTAAAAAACAAATGCAAAAATAAAATAAGAATTTAAAAAATAAAACAACTCAAAATAAACGTGGTATCTAATCTTCGCTTGATGAACTATATAAATTTTACTATATCATTTTTCAAATAGATGTTTATTAATCGCACGAACGTTGCATTTTTTTGAATTATTTCCGCACTATGTAAGCCATTTATAAAGAAATGATGCTGCAACAGTTCCTCAATTTAATATTTTACAAAAAATTCCTCCCTCAATTTCTTTTATTCTTAAATTTCTGATTAAAATATAAAACATCAAAAATATCGGTAGATGAAGTGCCAAATCGGTATATCGGTAGATTACCTTCTAAATCGGTAGGGTTGGGAACACTGCTCCCAACTACTCTCCAACATCGGTTCCTTATCTATTGCCATACTTCTACTATGAAAATTTAAAAAATAAAAAAAAATCTTTTTTATTAAACACGTAATTTCTGTCACTTACTATTCGTCCATCAATTTATAATTAAATGTTAATATTCCAGTAATAATTTCTTGTTTATAATCATTCTTCACAAAAATTATTGCAAGTAAAAATAACGCAATTTCAAATTTCCCACCAACAACTGATAATAGCCCCTTAAAACTTCGTCACTTCGCAACGTTGCCATATCCTTGCCATCGAAAAAAGGATAGCAGAGTAATGACTAGCCAACCAAAGTTCAATCGTAAAGCGCGAGTTGTAAATTATATTTGTATCTTATTATCTCATAATACAATCAAGATATTTTTGTTATTGACAATGACAATTGCCCATAATCAATACAAAATAATAATTTTGTGGTATATTTATAGTTTTTTGTAATTTACGGATTTTCTAAAATAAATTTCGTATTTTCTTATATTTCTATATTCTAATGGAGTTGTGATTTCGCGCCATCTTCGCTGTTACGAGATTTTCTATGTTGAAACGCGCTCTTAACTACAATATTTGACGTAATGCGCCACTAGATTAGATAAGCAAGAAACGAAGACTAATCGACTACTTTGCAGACCTCCAGAAAACGTATTTTTCAGACGGATTAAAGAAGGTGGAGCATCGTTGGGTCAAGAGTATCGAAGTCAAAGGGGATTACGTTGAGAAATAAATCGCTACTTTTCCAAAATTTTTCTTTTTCTTTTGTAGGTTAAGTATTTATCGAACGACCCTCGTATATGTATGTTCGTTATAAAGGGGGGAGTGATGTAAACTGCCAGTTTGTTTCAGTATACAAATTTATTGAAACATTACATTTGCACTTTAACTTAAACTACATTTTTTTTTGTTATTAATTAAATATAGAAATCGTGAGGTGTTCCAAACACGGATGAGTAAGAGGAACGCCCCCCATCAGTAAAATAACTATACATTTGGCAATCAGTTAAATGATAAGATGAAAAATGTTCACTTATCACCACACTACTATTAGTGTCCATTGCACAATCAGTCGGTGGCCCCTTCATAAAAATGTAGTTAAATAACAGGTGCACAGTATGCTAGTATATTTGTATATTCATCCTTAAATTATATTAAAACGGAAAAAAAGAAATTTAAGAGTAAACGACAACGAATAAAGGTGTGCTTGAGAAATGTATAAAACAGAAAAATGAATTTTGTTATTACTCTCTGTAATGATTTGAAAAAAACAGAACCAAATACGAATACATCATGTCGTTACTGTTATACCGATAATTATATTATATAATTTTTTTTTGTACTGAGAAAAGTATATAAGAGAAACTAAAATAAAAAATAATAATAATAATAACACAATACAACATTCAAGTTATAGTACCTCCTTAGATTATTATCATTTATACAATAAAAGTCCGGTTAATTGTTAATATAATTATTATACGATAACACAGCATTAATAATTTTTTTTTCTTAAAATTATTTTTATCACGTGTATGGCATCGTTATAATATACAAATATTTAGGTATTAGGATAAACTTCATTGTATACACTGTCTTTCAAAAATCACACTTACGACAACATATCCCCTTCGAATACTGTTAGGGACATCGTCCTTGTTTGTCAAACTTAAAACTGAATTCGTGTTAGTTTCCTGCTTTTATCAAAAAATTACTTTTGAAAAACATTGTACAAGTGAATAGGCTAAAATCCATTACATATTTAATGATATACGCTAGAAATTAACTTGGCTACTAATTAGTTCATCATGATCATTATTTACAACGCATTATAAAACATATTCGAATTCCATTTCCTAAAAAAATAGTTATCATCCATCTATAATATGCTTACATCTTTGAATTAGAGATAATCATCGAACAAACGGTCTTGTTGCTTTACACATACACATTCACCTACGCTACAAATAGAAAGAACACAGTAATGATATACATATTAAAAAAAAAAATAAAAATAAAATATAGAACGAAAACAAAATACCCAAAAATACGTATCCTTCCCACTGTAATAGATTTCTTTTGTTTTAAATTCAGCGATTTCCTTTCACCTAATCCTTTCTCAGTAAAACGCCTATTTTTTTTTTTTAACTTTCTATCGTTCTAAACAAGTTTGCAAACAAAATTAAAAAAAAAAAACAAGAAAGAAAAAGAAACTAAACAAACATACAGTGACACCTGCGGATAATAATGAATAATTGAATTGAAACCAAAGGGGCGATATTAAGAAAAATTAAAAAATAACTATGATATTTACAATCACTATTTAAATTATTATATTAAAGTTTTTAGATGATTTGCACCATCGGTATTATTTTCTCTTTTCGTTTTATAAATTTACACTAGTTTAATGATTATTTATTAATTTTTTTTTCTCCGTTTTTTGTTTACTTGTCCTTAGAGGTCATTCGCGTTTTTTTTTCCCCTCCCCTCGTTTTTAGACCATACCGTCTCCGCTTCATTCTCGTCCTTCCACCATCTTCTTAAGATAAATGGAAGGAGTGTTGACCTTCCGATGCGGCGAGGTGTAGTTTTTCGCGCATCACTTCGATGCTACTGTAATCCGGTAATTTGAGGTAGTTGACGCACGTCATCACCGATGGTAGGAAGTCGTCCGGATTCATGTTAGGCTCTAGAGTTTTTCGTACGACTGTTAAAGGTGGGGAAAGCGATTTAAAGCCTGTCAACATAATATTAAACAAGAGATAAAATCATGATTAATCAAAAAGATATTTTTTAATTTTTTTCACTTTCACTTTTTAAAAATGAATTTGTCCCGTTTTAACGTGGTTCTTAGATATCTGCCATATTTCCCAAAAAATAGAGAAAAAAATTCTGCAACTGCTCGCTTTATACAGGGTGTTCGCAATTTTACAAAATCGAAGAAAGCTCGAAATTTTTAAACGGAACACCCTGTATATTTTTAGCTCATAGAAAAGCCCTTTTACTACGCTTTCTATTGATACCTCATTTGATGCACCTAGGATCTTGGATCATTTGTTAATTTTTCTTATTAATATATAATGCAATTTTCCAACCTCCAATTATTTTAAAAATATGTCGTACGGAGGTGGAGTCGAACCACCAAGTACGGCTATCGCAGCCCACTCACACCACCCTCCACAAAAAAAAAAAAAACTTCTACTAGAAGGGGCAAAATTCCCGGGACTCGGACTTCCGGGAGGGAGGGGGGAAGAGGGCGATTAAAATAAGTACTGATCAAAAAATTAAATCAATTGTTTGAGATCGATTATGGGACAGCAAAGTTTGTCAGATTTGGGAGTGTTGTCTGCTGAGTCTAGGCTAAAAAGAACATTGAATTTTGACTCAATTATTCAAACTTTCGCAGAAAGGAAGGCAAGAAAAGTGTTGTAAAAAAAGTTCAAAATCCGTTAAATAAGTTTGTTTTGTTTTCATAAAACTTTAATTTGACAAAAATAAAACATCAAATATTGAGTGGGAGTGAGGCCGCTGTATTATTTTGTCCTGGGCCCTGGCTGTACTGACGGCGGCCCTGCCTATTTGTTTTTACAAAAGCGCAAAATATCTCCATTAATATATATTCATATAAAGTGGAAATATTTTTAGCGTACTATTCAAAAATGCCACCCTACCTACTTTCGAGACACTCTGTATAGTTAAAAATATTTTTAGGTTATGCGGAACATAAATTGGGACAATTTTTCTAAGATCCACGTTGAAAAGGGACACCCTGTACACTCCGCCCAACATGATACACTATAAAGATAGTAGGACATTGAAATGGCCTCTAGGTCACATCTTCAGGATCAACGCTGCGCTGTCAGAATCGAGGATTCCATGTCATCAGCAAGAATTGCGTTCGCAGGTCTTCCTCAAGGCTCGCTTCTACGACCAACGCTCTTTCTAGTGTTTATCCACTATCTTGGCCTCGACGTGTTACGCTGGTCTTCTAATCTCATCCGTTTCACCAAGCGGCTGCGACCAGCCTACGACCATCTTTAACATTGCTAATTTTCGCCTGCCTTGGTGCTCATCAGTGACGATAAGCTCCAAGTCTTGTTTTAAAATCCAACGTTAGACAACACGAAAATCTGTTCTAGAAACTGGCTGTACTGTTCTGCCCTTCAGTATTACTAAATCAACCAGTTTCTTGTCGCAAATAGATTCATTCATGATATGGGGCATGACCAAACCAAGATCGAACCACCAGACCATCCAAATTAAGCTTCTTCGCGTCACCGAAAAATAATAGTTCGCCACCCTTTTGTCTACCCCATCTTTGTTTGAGCAAACTGAAGACATGCAGTGCTTTAAGATTCCCTTAAAGCAGACCGTCATTGCATTTTCGGACGTTTTAACAGAGGACAGCTCTCCCTATTCACGCCAGATGCAATGCTTTGCATAATATGGCTCGACATTCTGTGTTAGTTGTAGTTGTTCATCATCTAAAACGTAACCTTTACCTTTCTTAGCGCCCTCTAGCGGTGATGCAAAGAATAATATTAACACGAACATTAATCCCAACACAATAAGGGTCGTGGAATTCTACTGTCGTAATAAAACCTTGCGTGCGCGACTGGACAGCAGATTCACAACGATAACGCCAATAACGACGAAAGGAGTCCCCTAGAGGTCGTTACTAGCTCCCAGCTTGTTCTTTCTTTTCATGGCCGGTCATCTGATAGAACAGTCTTTCCTAACCTTTTTTTTTGTGCCATGCTTCACCTAAGCCTTTCTAAAATTCTTATGCCCCCCCCCTCCCGTAACATATACATAATTTTTAATATTACAAAATTGAATTGCTCAATTTTTGCACCGAAAAGTTAAACTCGTGTCGACTCCATTTTAGAATTACCTCCGTCAACAATCAAATTGCCCCCCTGTGGGGCGTGGGCCCCACGTTGGGAAACACTGCTCTAGAGATAAATATATTATATTTCGAAGGATTCAGTCCTCCCACCCTCACACAAATAAATATCGTTGCTGTGGATTTTAGATTAGCCTGGAAAGCCGTTTGCGCTTCTATCTTCTGAGGGTCCGAGTGTCTTGGAGCCCCCATCCCCTCCTCTGAAACAATTCGCCATCGATCTCGCGAACAGAACAGTGGAAAAGATCGAGCAGTGAGATAAATCGTTTAATAGCCATATGGCTTATTCTTGACCCGGATAGTACGAATTTAAATAGTTCGTCTAGTAAGCACAAGAAACAAAAGAAAAAAAAATCGACGATAAGCAACACTGAAGTAGGTATTGCGAGTGATCTAATCGACTACATTATTCCGTTGTCAAGAGCGACCTCTAGGAGTGAAATATTGTGGTGGTTAAAGTTGTCCGGATTTTGATGTCGTATCCTGTACTTTTTCTTTATTTTCATTTGGTCAACCCCTCCCCCTCCAACTTCATCAACTATTTGAAATTCTACTTTTGCATTGGCGTTTAGGCGTTGTTAAGGTTATTGTTTCAGATGGGCATCACCCACGTTTCTTGTTTTTACTTATTTGCTCCGTTAAAACGATTAAGTGGTTCCCGTAATCTCGGCTGGATGGCGCTTCGTAAATTTAACATCAGCGACCCTAATATATATCTCGACTTGACGTAAGATTGTGGAGGACTAGACCGCACTGTTAGATAATTTTTTATTAGCTCGGTAATAGTTGGTAATAAATACAGATAGCGCGAAACGAAAATTGTAGTGGGCACACATTAGTTCCTCACTGAAACGTTAGCCAAAATTTTAAGTGAAAGTGAAAAAAAGTGAATTGATATTTACGATAGTATCTTACCTCCTACTGGTAATCTAGGACTTCCAGTCAAGAATTGTACGAACATCCTCTGCTCTTCGCGATTATAGGAACTAAGTATTTCGAATAAGAAACCTATGGCTCTAGAATCGGCCGTGTATCCGTGATCCGGCCTGCAGCATTCTATTAAAGTTTTCACGTCCCAACCGGTGACGTAATCCTGCGGGCTGCCGCAGAACACGGCCTCCAGTTCTTCCGGCTGGAACATCCTGAGATTTTGTATCGGGAACACAGATTCGAATCCTTCGCGCAGCGACTCCATCTGCCTCGAGACCCCCTCCATCAACACCCAATGACTGACTAAGGCGACGTACTGATGTAGATTGTGAACGGTGACGTTGGTCGATTTGCCGTTCCTCAACATCTCGACGTTACTATGGCCTGGTAGAATAAAATCGAGTCCTAGATCGCCGATCGTACAACCGTCGAATTCTAAATTTTCAATCTGCAAGATTAATTAATTACAATATATTTATTAAATATTATCGGTAATGTAGATTGCGGAAATACCTTCTCGCTCTTGTCAATCGGCGAAAGCTCATGGTTTAATAAGATCAAATCGCGTTGCCTGACGATTTCCTGCATCTTCCTTAAATTCTTGTAAATTTCCGGTGCAATATGAGCGAGATCCGACAAGGTTAGACTATGCTCTTGACACAAGAGCCATCGATAAAACGTTAACGAAAACGGAAGATCCAACTAAAATTAAAAAAAATTCTATTAAACCCGCCGCATTTAACGTCATAATACGTCACACATACCATTCTTGAATCCATCACAGCTTTAGCCATAAACTTCCCCAAAAACCTAAACTTCGACTTGACCTTCGTTATGTGAGTCACCTTAGCGCTCCTAGGTAACGGCGCCGGGAACAATCCGGCACTATTGAACACATATTCAGTATGAGAATCAGGCGCGTTCCACAATTCCAAATCCGTCCTTTGCAATTCCTTCGATACCAAGGCGTAGAATTCTAACGTGGGCCCGAGTCCGGTGCCGACCTCGTTATCGTATTGCACCTCTAATAGAGCCTTGGACGAAGCTAGATCTTGCATGACCTGTTCGGCCTGTTTCAGGATATCGTCGCGAGATATCGTCCGTTTCCGTCTATCCAAACGCGGCGTCACCCTCTCCTGGGAATCGGTCGAGCTCAGTTCGGGCGTCATGTCCAGTAGACGTTGGAGCGCGCGATCTCGATCGAAGGAGGTCGCGTAGAAGAGCAATTGTCGCGTCTCGAACGGGAATAGGAACGGACACACCGTAGCTATCTGCTGCAGCCAGTTCGGTAGGTTCCCCGTCATTATGACGAGGATCCTGCAGCTGCCTACTAGCTTTAGCCGCTATCTTAATATTGAGAAATTCGGTCGACGGTAGGATCGGTTTGTGCTCTAATAATGGATAAAGCGTATTCCAGTGTAGATTTAACGCGTGTAGAATTCTTAATAAGCAGAGTACGTCTAAAGAAGCGTCTTGAATTGTAACGGATTCCGGAAGAGATGTCGTTAAAAATGGTATAAGCGGGGATTGTGGTAAAGGCACGGCACCCTCTGAAAAAAGAAAAAAAAATTGATACGACATATTAGAAGGTCCTCAGACATTCATATTTATGCGCATTTTCTTCGCTTCGGATACTTTTGATTTAGTTGCATTACCGTTTTCGCAAAAATGATAAAATCATCATTTTTTTTTTCAATAGACGTAGTCTTCGGAATAAAATAACTAACAAAAAAAATGACCCGGTTAACTCCGGATACACGCGAGTTTCTATCTTCGCTGCTGTGCATTGTGCAAAGATATCACGTGCTTAAATTGCCTGTTAACTGTTGAGAAATTTATGGACAAAATGGACTACTTATCGAGGAATGTTTGTCAATTCAACCTCTTGTATCGTACACTGATGAGGGCAACGAAGTCCGAAACGTGTATTTGCGTATTAAAATTGAACTTTTTCAAACATTCCTTCGTGAAGTTCGTGTTTGACGTGTGTTATCGCATGTAAGCTGGTGCATCGAAAAAAATCCTTATAAGATACACATTAAAAAAAATCGGTAACACGAAGACGAGTAGAATTTTTGGCTGCATGGTATGCGAACGTGTTTCGCTCAACGGCAACAGGGAAATCGTTTTGTGAGTGTATCACGTGAAGTAGAGGCTTTTAATGAAGCGAGTGAGTAAGTTAAAGATAGATCAAACAGAGAGTAATAAGACAAGACTACAAGTAAAGAAAACATATTTATAGAGTTCAGTACAGTTGACATTGAACATACATAATTAATGATATTAAGATATTTATGAAAGAGATAAAAGAAAATCAAGATGGAAGTATTAAGAATAAAAGAAAGAAAAGATACAACTTGAAAAGGAGAGTGCAAGAACTAGAAAATAAGCTTGGAAGAATTGAAAAAGAGCACAAGAAAGAAAATATTGTATTAAAGGATTGGATCCCAAAGAAAATATAAACAAGATCGACGTACAAGAGTTCATAGAAGAGAAGATGGACATCAAATTGGAGATGAAGGAGGTTGAAAGGATAGGAATTAACAAAAGTAAAATGATTATTAAGGCAAAAATGAACAATATGGACAACAAGAGACTTGTAATGAAAAATAAAAATAAGCTAAAAGAAATAAAATACTTTATTGACCCGGAATTTACAGACAAAGAAGAAAAAATACAGAAAAAGTTAAGGGAAAAGAGAAGAAAGTTTAATAAAATACCAGAGAGAAATCGACCAAGTGTTAGACAAGAAGAATAAGACACGAAGACATAGAAGAGGAATGAGGTAAACTGAGGGGTTTTGGGAAGAAAAAGGAAAGAAATTAAAAAACGATTGGTTTGACAGAGAAAACGAAAAGGACAGCAAGAATAAAATGGCTAAAAACTAGAAGACTACAAAATATATAGTCACATAAGAAAAGAAGGTACAAAACTAATGAAAATCCAGAATCAAAAATGGATAGAAGAAATAATTGAAGAAATAGAAGCAGATAATAAGAATAACAGTAAGCTTTACCAACGTATAAGAAAGCAAAAGAGGAAAAAGAATATAACGGCTAACATAGACAAAAAAGAGTGGGAAGAATACGATATGAAAATGGCTTAGATGTTGAGCCGCAGCACATTTTGATAACAGCTTTCAATTAAGATAATTTAAGATAATTTAGGAAAAAATAATATTTTTTTTCCTCTCACCTCCCTAGAAAATTCAGCAATTTCCGAGGGGTGGTGAAACTTGTATGGGCCCCTTTAGAAAAAATTCAACAACGGCAAAATTTGCGGGAAAAAATATTTTTTCTTGAATTTTGTCGTTTTTTATAATTTTTTTAATTTTTCTTCTAACTATTTTTCTTTGAATTTCTATGAACTTTTTTTAAATAGTTTAAAAATATTCGTTTTTTTCCTATACGAACTGCACCACCCTATTATACTTGAATTTAAAAAAATTTAAAAAATAAAAACGCAGCAAAATTTAAGAAAAAATATTTTTCCCTACAAATTGTATTACCCCTTAAAAAAAAATCAATGCCTTCTAAGGGGTGGTAAAATTTGTAGTAAAAAAAAATGCTGAATTGAATTTTGTCGAATTTTTATTAATTTTTTTTAAATATTTTAAAATTCAACTTCTAAGGGGGTCGTACAGTTTTTATAGGAAAACAATATTTTTGAAACATTTAAAAAATAATAAAAATTAAGGAAAAATTAGAATTCTTTTCCTATAGAAACTGTACCGTCCCCTTTTTAGTAGAATTTTGGAAAATTAAAAAAATCGACAAAGCTCAAGGAAACTGTACGATCCCCTTAGAAGTTGAATTGTAAAATATTAAAAAATAAAAATTGGACAAAATTCAAGGGAAAATATTTTTAGCCCATATCCTGCAATTTTCAAATACCACACATACAAATATGTGCCTTGAAACTGTCACCCACTATCTCACCGCCCGCACGAGACCGACACCTCGCGGAGAGGACCGGCGAGCCGGAGGGCTCCTCTCCCCCGTGCTACCCATGTTAGACAACTTTCCTTGTCAACGTTGGACGGGTCACCGCTGGAGACGCTTTAGCGAACTCCTATGGTGCCTAGGCCTCCTTGCGGAT
Organism: Holotrichia oblita; assembly: GCA_023690525.1. Classification (NCBI taxonomy): domain Eukaryota; kingdom Metazoa; phylum Arthropoda; class Insecta; order Coleoptera; family Scarabaeidae; genus Holotrichia; species Holotrichia oblita. The sequence goes on from CM043017.1 coordinate 189,280,401, forward strand.
GGCAACTATCGGCCAAGCGTGGGGAAAGGAATCCGCCTTTCGCCCCACCGGTGATCAAATATCCGCGGCAGCTACAGTGAAACCGTAGGGTCCCAGAGTCACCGAATTGTTTTAGGATGAAACCAAAGGTTTCCCCAACCAGACAACCAGCGGCCGACTACCGCCAAATTCTTTCGCCACGCCCGTTTCCCTGAGTGTGGCCACCAAGGATGGGGTAGTGCAGGTGCAGAGTTCTCTAGGTAAGCGCCGTAGGGTGCCTCACTTACCCACCGTATATTCTGACGGTTAGCGGCCGGACACCGGAGCGTATGTCCATGCCTACGCCCAAGCATCCTCCCCTATTTACGAAGTCTACTCCCGCCACGCCCGTTGCCCTGAAACTATGAAATCAGGGATTGGGTAGCGCAGCCGCAGAGTTTTAAGGGTCGACGCTATAGGGTAAACGCTGACCCTGAGAGTGGGAAGAATATATGAAAAACACATACAAAATATATGATGAAGATACTAATGAAGAAATTATGGAAGAAAACGTAAGAATTGAAGACATTCAGGAGCCTTCAAAAAATGAATTTGACAAAGTACTGAAAGATTTAAAGAATGGAAAAGCTTCAGGGCCCGATGATATTTGTAACGAAATGATAAACTCCTATAAAGCTTTATAGAAGAGAACATCAGAATGGACTTAGAAATCAATGTATTAACACAAATGATAGAAAAATGCTATGAAAATGACATCAAGTTGCATATAATATTCATAGATTTCAGAGAAGCTTTTGATAGTAAAAGACAAAACAGGATAAGGAGTACCTGTAAAACTAATAAGACTGATTAAAATGACGATAGAAGGATCAAAGGCAGCAGTACTTAGACATGAAGGGACAACAGAGACAGTGAAAGTTATAAAATTAAGTAATAGCATACGTAGATGAGGAATAGGAAAAAACTAGAAGCAATGGCAACAAAGCTATTGTATGAAGCAAGAAAAAGAGGACTAGAGGTTAACCAGCAGAAAACGAAATACAGTTTAACACAAAACTGACGGAGTCATAGTACATTTTCGGGACCGCTTTATTATTTCGTGTTAACCGATATTTCGTCTTAAGCGTTTTCGTGTTATATTATTTTATATTTATTTCACTGTATATGAAAATAAATAGGCCAAACAGAGAAGAGACATATTTAAAGGTCAAAATAGGAGAACAAGAATATGAAGAAGTGAAATCTTTCAAATACCTCGGAATCATGATAAACAACAGCAAACGACAAATTAAAACTAAAATCGAAAAATGGTATGGACATATAAAAGAGAAGAAAAAGACAATAATAAGATGGATAACGAATTGGAAACCGAAGGATTCCAGGACAAGGTGAAGATGGAAAACCAGATGGGAAGATCAAGTAGTGAGTGATTTACAAAAGATGGGTGTAACCAAAGACAGGATGAAGGAAGAAAAGAATAGAAAAAAGTCAAAAGATGAAGCAAAGAATCATACCAGCCTATAGCTAGGAAGTACGAAAAAAATGAGAAACGGAGTAATTCGCAGTTTTAAAAACGATTGAGGTCTGAAGAGCTCTCATGAATTAATTCGGGACACGTGTTTCGAAGTCTTATAGGTTCTTATCATTAACGTGTTAGACGTGTTCAGAATTAATAAATTAAACGTTGTGGTCTTTTGTCGATTTTTTTTTTAGGTGCAAATGTTGCCTTGTCATTGTCTGGTGTGTGTCGTGTTTTCCGGAGCCCTTTCATGGTGACATCTCGAACAATCGCGCCCAGAATCCGCCTGGCAGCGACGCGACGCGGAGGTCTATCCGAGTCCAGCTCCCTTAAATGCCGGACTAACGGGTTCTCAGACCGACCGACCCTCTCCAAAGCGTCTTCTGGCCGGCGTCATCGCATATTTCTTCAAAGTCGGAATCTCGAGCTGAACTTGTGCATTTGTCATAAACCAGGGCGCGTTGACAATTACGTAGTGCCCTATTCTGTAAGATATCGAGCCTTTTAACTTGCGATTTAGCGGCGATAGACCAGGGGAGGGAGCAATAAATCAATATCGGTGTAGATTAGGATTTAAAGCTTCAAGCTTAAAGAGCTTTTCGGACATATGAGGGGAGCCAGAGGTCACCGCTCCTTCAGAAATCTCTAGGTAATCGTGGTAAACCATGATGGCGAAACGTCAGTTTTGAATCAAGGACCATAGGTAGAACTGCGCCGAATCGACAGCAAGCCGCGTCGATACTTTCCCCACACTCCGCTTCTCCCCTTCCCATTAAAGTGAATAAGTGCTTTAGGGAAAGGAGAACAGTGGGGTGTGGTAAAAATGTCGAGGCGACCCGTTCTCGATTTGGCGCAGTTCTACACCATATCTAAGTACTGGACCCGTGAGTTCCACGACAGCTCCCGTTCCTATATGAAGACTTTCCAGAAAAGCGGACCAGCCACGCACTTGTAAACAAAAACGTAAAAAAAGCATATTTATCTGATAGCAGGAACGCTATCTAATATGGAGTACCCCAAGGGTCAATATTTGGTCCGTTTCTTTTTTCTTTTGTTACCGATTTATCTTCGTTTGTGCGGTACAACGTCTACGGCAACATGCAACCAATTATTTAAAAATCTTGCCGTCATATTTATATCCAAAGTAAAAAAAAAAAAAAAAAATGCGCATCTTCAATATTGTTTTGACATTTCACACATTTATAGTTCAAAAAGGAATCAAAAGATTCGCGCTTACCGTTCCACAAATCATCACCTTTCCTCCTCGAAGTGCTTTTACTAGAGGAACCTTTACCTTTCCTACTCGAGTGAGTCGATGAGCAACTAGATTGCTTGCTAGAAGTCGATGGTTCTTCTCGTAGAGGGCGGTAATAGATTGTGTGTGTTTGGACCCAAACACCAGCATGACCTGCGAACAATTTCGTTTTAACAATTTGGCGTCCTACAAGGACGAGTATTGGGACCTAAACATACCTAAAGGCGTTTCATTATCCGTATCGGTCTCGCTTTGATCGTTGCCGTTATTACTAAACTGTCTGACAGCCTGATACACGGTCATGTTATAAGGCAGAACTGTATTCCCTATCAGGAATTGGAGCTTATGCTTAGAACCAGCTTGAGATATAACGACGGCGGCTAAGGTGTCGTCGATATCGCCATCGCCGGAATCACCATCGTCGCTATCCGCACTATCCCTATCCCTCACTCTACCGTAACCCCTCACAACCAAATAACGCTCTATAGCCTGCACTAAAGCTAACGGATCTATCTTCACCGTACCGCCCTTCCACTGCTTCAGATTCGTACATTCCGGATGACGTTGAAGATTACACTGAAATCAAAACAATTTACTCAAATTCTCTCAAATTTTATTTTTATTCGACTTACTTTTAACTGATGCGTGTTGAAGAATTTTAACGCGCTAGTGCCGCCCCTACCGGCGCCGGAACCCGCGGGTAGATCGTGTACCTTCACGGGGAACTGTTCGAGTTGCGATATGCAGCCGTTCAATTTGGCGACGAGGGCGCCCATCCACATCGACTTCATCTCGACGATCTCGATGGCGTTATCGTCCAAAGGACATCCCGCGAACACGTTCAGGAATATCCTGAGCCTCTGATCGCGCTCGATCGATGCGCCGATGCCGGCTAGATAGTTGAGTAACGCTTTGATCAGACCGGAATGGTTCACCTCGAACGGAGATATGTCGGATTCTATTAGGATCTCGCGCAGTTCCTCGAGCGCCTCGCCGCACTCGTCAGTCGGTAGCTTCTGTATAGCCGCCGTTAATCTAGAGAGGACGTTCAGTGCTGGATGTTGGTTTCCGGTTAGTTCGTTCGCTGAATACGTTTCTAAGAATTTCGCAGCCTGAAATGATAATAATAATAATCATATTCATTCTTTATTTTTTTTTAGAGAAAAAATTACCTGTTCTCTAATCCAACTCCTAGTTTTCTCCCGATTCCCAGCCGTAATATTCGAATTCGACGTCGACTTCCCTAAACAATTCGTTAACGAATCCTTACTATAATTCCTATCGTGAGAGGACGAGTTCATGTTGCGACCCCACCTAGCCGGATTCAAACTCTGCAGGAAACTACTGGTCTTCGAGCTGGACGTCGAACATCTCGGTCGCGACGCGTTACTAGGCGTCGAATTCCCAATCGAAGCGCTCTTACTAAACAGATCTTGCATGAGAGAAGGCGACAAGGGCAGATCTTCATGTCGCGATTTAGATCTAGTCCCACCGGCGGCCCTCTTATTAACCCTCTTCCGTTTCAAGACGTCGCTGAGACGTACGTGGGACGGACTCGGCGAACGACCTTCCCTAGTCGGCAACCGATTCCCTTCCGGGGTCGACGTGTAAAGGGAATTCGAGGAGGTCACCGCTGACGTATTTCCGGCCGTTCCGTTCGCGGTTAAAGGGGTGTTAGTTTGAGAAGGACCGGCTTGCGATTCGTTAATACTGGTCGTGAATGACGTAGTGCTGGAGTTGGTCGATTTCGGTGGACTAACGCCTAGCGGTACTTCAGGATCTGCCAGTTGATTAATCTGATGCATGACGCCTTCCCTGTGGAAATGAACGCCGAAAACGTCCGGCAACTTCGTCATCAGTATATCGGCCATCTGCAGCGCCCCCACGACGATTCTCAAATCGTTAGAGGCCATCATCCCCGCTATGTGACTGCTAACCGTTTGATTCTTCAAAACTTGCTTCAGTAATTCAGGCGTCGCGTAATAAACCATCCTAAGCAAGGCTTTCAAGCATTTACATCTAACAGCTGGTCCGGCGCTCGAAGAATACACCTCGTACAACACGGAAAATAGCGATCTTATAAAAGCAGCCGCTAATCCCCTCTCCTCTCTCAAACAAGCGACTCTAGCATCGCGACTCGCCGAATTCGGCCTGCTACCGGTCGTTACCGGTTCGCTAGCGTTAACCTGCGAGTTGTTCGCGGAAAAGTGCCGCTGCACCGGTCTCGTCGTTCCGGTATCCTCGTTGATCTGCTGCATGGAATGGAAATCGATCGTGTACGTGCGGCCTAGAGTGTTCAGGCTGACTTCGTCGTCTCCGTTTATGTGGGCGGCCTCGATCATCCTGCTATCTACCGGACCGTAGGAGTGCCACAGGCCTCTATCGTCGCGCCACTGCCACGTCGGATGGTCCTTGTTCATGTTGGTCGGGCGTTCTAGTAAGGCGTCGACGGCGAATATGCCGTCGGATGGTAGTTTCGGCATCAGTTCCCCGATCAACGTGGTTATTTCGTATAATTCTTGAGGTTGTCTGAAAGCGTTAAAAAAAAAAAATAAATAAATAAAATCTACCAGCGCTGTGTTTTGTGTATTCACACGTTTTATAGGAGAATGATGCTAACAAAACAATTTTTTTTAAACAAATATCAAGATAATAGGTCTATGAAGTTGGGCGTACCCGTTTCACCATAGTCAAACAGAGTAGTCTCAAAAATTAGTGCTCAATTTGGGTTAATTTGTGCTGTATATCTCAGAATTTGTGTTAAAGTTAGAAAACTAAATGTAATGAAATGTAGCTATAGTAATTGGTAATCGTCACTTGTCAGTATTAGAAGTCATTAAACGTTTATATATCGTTAATAGTTTTTTTCTCTTCAAAATAACCAGCAAATAACATCCGGTTATGAGCTCAGGCTACGTTGCATTGCAGGTTATTCAGTGAAATAGAAAATATAACGAATTAAACTCCGTATAGCTTTTCGAAAACCAACGTGTCAAAAGAACGGAAAAGGATTCTGCACAATGAATTTGCAAAACTGCATAGAAAAATTAAAGGGAGTACAGAATTATCCTTCTTGGGCATTTGAAGTTCAAGCATACTTAGAACACGAAGGTCTGAGGAAATGTATTTCTGTTGAAGAAATTGATCAATTGAAACTTACACAAGCGAAATCAAAGTTAATTTTACTAATTGATAAGGTAAATCACCATCATATTGTGAATGCAAAGAATGCAGAAGAAATTTGGACTAAATTACAAGAAACTTTTCAAGATAATGGTTTAACCCGCAGAGTAGGTTTGTTACGTACATTATTAAATACAAAACTGGTTGATTGTAGTCCAGTTGATGATTACGTCACTAAGGTAACAACAACAGCATACAAATTGTCCGGATGTGGTTTAACAGTTGGAGATGAGTGGGTTGGAGCAATCTTATTGGCAAGTCTACCTGAAAGCTACAGTCCAATGATAATGGGTTTAGAAAGTTTAGGGCTGCTACAAAATCTGAAGGCTGTAACACCCAACAGCTCCGAAACAGCTCTAGTAACGTCAAAAGTCAAAAATCCAAATAAATCAAAGGGTGCGAGGTGCTATAACTGCAATGGTTACGGACACTTTGCAAGACACTGCAAAAAGAAGAAAATGGTTAAGTCACAGGTGAGGTCAGAAACTACTTTTTATACGTCTTTTAATGTTGGTAGCACATTTGATGAAAATCAATGGTACATTGATTCTGGTGCTACGGCTCACATGACAATGACTAAAGATATTCTACGAAATGTGACAGAAGTTCAAAATCATTTGGTATTATACACTAAACTAGTGCTCCGTACACGCCTCAGCGCAATGGCTTAGCGGAGAGAATGAATGGCACAATAGTAGAAAAAGCGCGAACATTATTAGTAGACGCGAAATTGGACAAAAAATTTTGGGGCGAAGCAGTTGCAACAGCTGTATACCTTATTAACCGGTCGCCAGCATCGAAAACAAAATTGACTCCAGAAGAAATTTGGAACGGCAAAAAGCCGGATTTAAGCCATCTACGAGTTTTTGGCTGCAAATCAATGGTCCATGTTCCTAGAGAAAAACGGAAAAAGTGGGATCCAAAATCCATTGAGGGGGTAATGGTGGGTTACTATGAGGATTCCAAGGCCTATCGCATCTACGATCCGATCGAAGACGTCACATTGAAGAGTCGTGATGTAACCTTCTTAGAAGGCGTTACCAACGATGTGCAGGTAACTTCTGAATATAATAACAGTTCTAACGAGTTTATTATATTCACAGATGATGAACGGAAACTTAGGGAAGCACGTTATTGTTTAGGGATGCAAATCACCCGAAATAGAGAAGCAGGAAAGCTATGGTTAGACCAGGAGTTGTACACAAAGGAAATGTTAAAAAGGTTTAACATGGAAAATTGAAACTTGGTTAAAACACCCTTAGATCCCAATAGCAAATTAACGAAAGATATGAGTCCAGTAACTAGTGAACAACAGAGACTAATGGAGTCCATACCATATCAAGAGGCAGTGGGAAGTTTAATGTACGCGGCGCAACTCACGAGACCAGATATATGTTATGCAGTTTCTAGTTTATCAAGATTCAATAACAATCCAGGAGAAATTCACTGGCAGGCAGTGAAAAGAGTATTTCGATATTTAAAGGGCACAGCCACTGCCAAATTAGAATTTAAAAGGGATGGTAACTCTGAAATTATTGGCTATTTTGACGCAGATTGGGCTGCAGATACCGATGACCGGAAATCAATTACCGGATATGTATATTTTGCCTGTAGTGGAGCGATATCATGGTGCACTAAGAAACAACAAACAGTGGCCTTATCAACTACAGAAGCCGAATACATGTCTCTCACAGCTGCTTCTCAAGACGGCATGTGGCTGAAAAGATTGGAGAACGAATTATGTCCAATGTTTGGGCAATCGTTTACAATTTATTGTGACAATCAAAGTGCAATTGCTTTAGCGTGTTCCAATACTTACAACGCACGAACCAAGCACATTGATGTTAAGCATCAAATATTTTGTACTGAAGCTGTAGGTATTGTAAATTGTTAAATAAATTTAGTTTTAGTGGGAATGTTAAAGTTAGAAAACTAAATGTAAGGAAATGTAGCTATAGTAACTGGTAATCGTCACTTGTCAGTATTAAAAGTCATTAAACGTTTATATATCGTTAATAGTTTTTTTTTTCAAAATAACCAGCAAATAACATTAAATAACATCAATTTGTGCCTATTTCGGTATCGAGATGTTAAATAAAAAAAAAACAATGGGTCCGTCCAACTTCACGCTGGACGGATCTTTGTTACCAAATCGATCCAAGGTAGTCTCAAAAATTAGTACTCAATTTGTGCTGTATATCTCAGAATTTGTGCTTATTTCGCAATCGAGATATTACCTTCATGAATGGAAAATAAATCTAAAATATCGTTTCTTTCCCGTAATGTATTTCATTTGTTATTTTGCTTGATAGATATCAACTATGTGTATTTATAGTACAAATACAATATCAATTATTTTGACATTCAAGGATTACTGAGATTTTAAATGCATTAAATAGGCAGGCGTGATTTTCGGACTTTCATCAAGAAATCTTTAGTAACTCAAAAACCATAAAAGATAGAAGCTAATACGTCTAATAATCAACGATAGAGAATTATTAAGTGTATTCAAAAATGCAATAATATACAGGGTGTTCACACTTAAACGCGCACCATTGGTAACTCCGTTAATATTGGAGGTAGGAAGTCCTCCAAATTAGCAAATTAGTAGGATTTTTCCTGGCGGTTACGACGATGAAAACAAAAAAAAACAATTGAACGTCGCGTTTTTCAGATATTTGACAAAATGTAATTTTTTTAATGGAACATATATATATTTTTATGCGGTTGAATAAAGAATTTAGTTCTGAACAATTGTTTTTTTGTTTTTATCGTCGTAACCACCAGGAAAAATCCTGCTAGTTTGCTAATTTGGACGACTTCGTAGCTCCAATAATAACGGAGTTACCAATGGTGCGCGTTTAAGTGTGAACAGCTAGTATAGGATGTTCCATTAAAAAAAAGTGACTTTTATCGACGTAAAGTTGGTTGAAATGAACGTTATTTTTCGACGACCCTGTACAAATTATGATAAATTTTAGGACGTAAATTTGATGTATGCTATTTCGGCTAATAACATGCCTGGGTCTTTAGCTGCGATGCCTTCAGAAATACAGAATTTCGAACATAACGTTGCAATGAGCCATATATTTGAACAAAGTTGAATAACTCAAAATCGATGATATCAGTTATAGTCACAACTTTGAAAAATATTGAATTTCAAGAACATCAAAAAGTTCTAACGAACCAGTTCTCTGAATAACCCTGTACACTAAGAATTACATGGCCAATGGAAAATGGCGAAAAATTCTCTCTAAATATGTTATGGTATTTTTTTTTATTATGATGAATTTAAGCTTTCAACATCAAAAAATTATTCACCGAAGAAAATTGCAGAAGCAGAAGTTAACAATTATAAAATTTTCAGATAAAAAGGACACAAAACAATTGACACGACAACGTTGGCAAGAGCGCTGGCAGAACGACACGAGAGGACGGTGGACGGCCAGACTCATCCGCAACATCACGGAGTGGATGAACCGAGACCACGGCGAGGTAAACTAGTACCTCACCCAGTTTTTCAACGGACACGGTTATTTCAACGCATACCTGGCTCGAATGGGTAAAGCAGAGAACGCGACATGTCAGTATCACGACTCTGCGGAAGATGATGCTCACCACACCTTCTTCGAATGCGAGAGGTGGAGTAACTACAGAGACGCTCTACAAGACGAAGTAGGACCTCTAACGTCGGATAACGTCGTGCAAACGATGCTGTCCGGACACGACCACTGGCAGAAGATCGCCACGTTCGTCGAGAAGGTGCTGAAAGAGAAGAAGAGAGAGACCCAAGCAATGGAGGCAGCCGATCGAGGCTAACTACGAGGTGCCAGCCTGAAGTAATGCGACCAGCGGTTCCGGGATGGATTCTACACCTGACAAAGTGAGGTTTTTAGTGGGTGCGAGCCCCACACACCGGGGGCGGGTCTCGTCCCTGATGGTGCGTTAAGGCATTTTTCCTCACTAAAAAAAAAAAAAAAAAAAAAAAAAAAAAAAAAGTATGCACCAACAGAAACTAATATTTCAATAGTATTTCGAAAGACACGATTGTAAGCAGTACATAATAATAAGAAAAATAAAAGATAATGAAAAATAATCCGAAGTTTGGGGGAGGGGAAGGGGAGAGGGAGGGGATGATTTAGAGGTATTGTCACAACAATGTCAAATAAATACGGAATGAAACCAGTACAAAAACGTCAGAGGTAAACTGCAAAAGAGAGAGAGAGAAAAAAAGAGATAAACCAACTCAATGCAATAAAGCACTATAATAAATTCATGGGAGGTGTGGACCAACTAGACAATCACGTGTCCAATTACCGGATTGCTTTTCGAGGAAAAAAAAATGTCATTATCGCAGGACAAAATAGACTAAGATGTGCATTTGTAAAAATAAAACAACTGAAGCTTGTAAAACTTGCAACAAATTTTTAGATTCTGCAGCTAAATCTGACAATGCAAAGAAGTTATGGTTCTCCCTTAAATCGCTTAATATTAAAACATCTTCTGAGTACGATTTACCAAATAATTTAGCTAATGTTTCTGATATCAATGTCGATGTTTGTTCTAAAAAAGTTACGGCAAATAAAAGAAATTATAAGAGTTCAGTTTTTATTCGATATTAAACAAATGAAGCATGACAAGATTTGAGAATGGATTCTTAGTGAGCTTTTGAATCTACACCTTTTTGCTAATTTAACCGTCTCTCTATGTCTTCAAATAAAAAAGTTACCCATGTTGTTCCTACGAAATCCGGGCACCCTGTATATTATTATTTTTTAATGTGTGGTGGGTGTTGAGTTGCAGTGGCTCAGTAAGCTGTATCTCTTGTCTGGCTATCACTGCAACTCTCGCGGTGTAGTTTGTGTGTGTAAGTTGTGTTTAAATGGCTTTATGACAGCACCATATCGCCTTTTATGATGCCGCGCTGTTAATCACTTTGCTCCCAACAGCGAATGGCAAGTCGATTAAAGATTATTATTATCACAAAACAACATAGCTTACCTTGGAACTAATTCCACTTCATCTTGATTGATCTCGACCGATCCCGTGAGCAGATACAGTAGAGTTTCGGAGATATTCTGTTTCAACAGAGTAAGAGCTAAATCCGGACAGTTAGCGCACATTATTGATAACATCCTAAGAACTGTGATGAAAGTTCCAGTACTGATAACGGGAGGTGTCACAACCAAGAGCTGTTGTAAATTCGTAAGCAATTCCGTACTGGCGATCTCCTGTAAACGCGACGGTTCCATCTGGAAGCTCTCCACCAACCTGTAGAAAGCTAAACAGACGCTTTCGACGCTCTTCTTATCCTGTTGGGTTAATCTATTCGCTAGTAGAGGTAACGATTCGGAAACGTATTGGAATTCGTCCGAGGCCAAGTTCAAGCAGCAATTCGCCGTTACGGATAAGGCATTTCGTTGGGCATTTATCGAGAAGAAATCTAAATACATCAGACATGCTGATACGCCACGCTGAAACAAAATTAATGATTTTATATAAATTAATTCGTTTGCGATTACGAGTACTTACAGCCTGCAGGATATTCTTAGAATGACGCCTGGAAAGCATATCCAGCGCTGTTAAAGATTGTTCTGCCACATCCATGCATTGAATGATTTGAAGTTTCTCCAAAAATACAGGGACAGCATCGACGACGACGCTCGACGAACGCGGCAGCGCTTCCATCATGTACGTTAAAGCTCTGCAGGCGTGATTCATCTTAACGAAAAAAAAAAAAAAATCAAACATTAGGTGCTCTGATACGTTAATATAATCATCATAATAATATAACTTACCATATCGAAATTATGCTCAATTCTCAGCAATGAAATCAACGCCGGTACGACCTGCTTTATAGGGAAACCGGTTAGTGTGTCTTCGTTACCCATCACAAGCATCTGGCACATTTCGATCACAGCTTGTAACTGTTGACCTTCATCGCCGGTGGCCTGTAGACCTTGAAGTAACTGCTGAGCTTTTGTAGCAGCTAAATTGATGTCGTTAGAATTAAGATGGTGATTATTATTATTATTATTATTATAGAAGAAGGACTTACAACTATTTGCACCCATGCTACGGTGTAAGAGATGTTGCATCCGCGGGCCCAACGCGCCGAAGAGATGCGGCGGAAGCCCTCTAGCTTCCAGGAGCGCCTGAAGACGACCAACTTCGCTGTCATCGCTTTCGGAATCCGCGCCTGGACCAGATGGACCCCCACTACTGCCCGTCGCTTGTGTCGCTTCTTGAGGCGAAGGTGGCTCCTCCGATGCTGAAATCAAAATCGTTTATATATTTGTTCTAGATTGTTCTCTTTGTAACCTGCGCATGATGTGAGTTAGTGTGATGTAAATTATAGTAAAAATATACGTGAGAATACGAATTGGAGTTCGGCTAAACATTGCAGAATGTCCAGAAATTCCATTGCGGTAGTAATCTATTCGATAGACAGGCGATTATGACACTGACGGATAAAACTTGTCAATATATTTTTGTAGTAGTAAGACTTGATAACTGTCGAATCCGTACGTATTCATCATCGATTAGATTAAAATAGCTGCAGAATTGTTACGAATACAATGACTCGGTAGAGGTCCACAAATAAATGTTCCAAGTTGGCAAATTTGACGATAGTGAGTATTAAGAATTAGTAGATGCTCACTCCGCACATCATTTCATCACTAATCATATTACGGAGAATCGATTAGGTAACTTTATAATAAAATTTGATCGCCGGATAAAAACATAGATGGCATTACAAAAAAAAAAAAAAAAAAAAAAAAAACAGTTTAAACTTAAAGGTTAAAATGAATGAGTCATTCATAAATTTGTTGTTTTTGTGAATCGTGATCGTCATCACAGATCACTAACATCTATAGATACCTGACGCCCGTGCATTAGGTTCAAACCGAATACTGGAGCGCCTCTGGTGTTTGAAGGAAAGAAGTAATTTAATTTTGCGATAAATTCAAACGGACGTCAGTAATAACTTGTGAATGATTTACAATAGTTATACGTGTATTTAGCGAAAAGTGACACATTATTGCGCGAGAGCAATAATGTCCTTTTTTGCCTGAAATACATGCAACATTTTTTCTAGAATCACTTAATAAAGCGAAACTGTTCAAATCATAAACTTTATTGTAAAATATTTATAACAAATGGTCAATAGAATAGACTACAATAATTCACTTATCGGCATTATTTGTAACCTGGGGTAGAACTGCGCTGAATCGACAGCAAGCCGCCTCGATACTTTCTCCACACACCGCATCTCCCCTTCCCTTAAAGTGAATAAGTGCTTTAGGAAAGGAGAACAGTGGGGTGTGGTAAAAATGTCGAGACGACCCGTTCTCGATTTGGCGCAGTTCTACACCTGGAATCTGAAAGTGACGATTCTGGTGCCTTGGCTTTCTCGGGAAAATAGGCAACAAATTCTATGAAGTGGTCGCTTCTCATTGTCTTTGATTTTTCTGACAAAAAATTCAAACTTACGGCTCTTGCAGCACTTCTGATCTCGGGAAGTGTACTCAGAATATCGCTATCACTATTTTCTATAATTTTCTTCGAAATATATTTTAAGTTAACGCGCAAATTGCGAGAAATTATTGTGCTTTGCGATATGTCAATTTGAATGTTACATACTGCCATGACTTATGCCCCAACCCTCGTATTTTTAAGTAGAATAACAAAAAAAAAAAAAAAAGAAAATGAACGAACAGAAAAAATACCATCAGTTACCGTACCATGCGGTTTCGACAGGAAAATCGCTTCGATAGCTCCCTCCTTCCCTTCCCCTCATACCGCACCAGCCCCACGATCAACAATCAAGAACGGTCGTCTAAAATTGATACTCTGGCCCATCGATAGCGGTCCCCCCCCTCCAAATTTTTATTATCGAGCTCGACTTGAATCTGTCGATAACTGAAAAAGCGATCCCTTCACTATCGATGATGGCAAATAAATTATATTTAATTGATTAATTGTTGCTTTTTGAAAGTTAGTTGTATTGAGCATGTGCGTCACTCAGAGATGGCACAACATTAAAATGAATTTAATTCTCTTGTTATCGATTGCGCATGGTAGCGATATTGCCATCGCCTCGACAACGTTGTCGAGGCGATTCTCCTATCGATGCGGCATAGTACGGCCGTCATAGAAATCTCTAATTATTCTAGAGTGCCTGACATAAACGTTTTTTCCCCTCTGACAGCCGTTAGCAAAAGTTTTACTGCTGCTGGTTTGCCACACTTCCTGCACAGCCAATATTGGCGCCTTGTAGTAAAAAAAGAAGAAAACCGAATCAACTACAAAACGAAAGAAAGCCAATAATCGCAAACCGTTGAAAAATACTAAAACATGGTGTGCCATAAGGCACTGTATTAGGTCCTCTATTATACAATATCTATGCGAATGATATTGTGCGTATTACTGCATATATTCTTACTATCTTGGTATCAAGAATCTTCCACTATTAGTAGAGGAAGTCTTAGTTTCTATATTATCCATGGTCATTTTGACCAGGTCATCGCGTCCCATTCTCCCGCCTCGTCGAAAAATATTAATCCTTAACGATCGATTTCTTCGCTTTGTCGTTTGAAATAAGCGATTCGTTTTTCTTTTTTACATTCAATAATGTCGACCTCGTTCTTCGGGATTTCATAGCTTTCGCTTTTTCAAAAATAAGCCATCATTATATTTCTTCGTCTTGTTACCGCACTACGAAAGAGTTCGTATTGTTTTTCAGTTTTTTATCGATTCCTAGGGCAGCAATTTAAGGATCACATGAAAGGGAAAATCTGTTAGCTTCCGAAAGGATCCATTCTTATTTTTTTATATATAAACTGGCACATAGATTATAGAGAAACATATTTACATTGCTGCTAACACATGAAAAAGAAATGCACTTCTTTGAAGACGAGATTGTCGCGACAGTATCGGTGAATGGAGCCGTAGAAAGATGACCCCAAACCTTAAACCATATCTAATATGAGGAACAATACAAGAGCGTTAAATAAGCAATAACAGTATCGACACTAGAACAAGTCTTTAATCGGCGAATAGCATAAGTTGTACTGTTGAGTTTATTGCATAGCTGAGAAATATGGCTAGACCACGACAAGACGTTATCCACTGTACAGCACAAAAATTTTGAATGAGCAGATAATGGTAAAGATCGACTATTGAGTTTAATCAAAGGAGATGCGTCAATATTCCTTTTTAAGGGGATTGAAAAGCAAAACCGTAGATTTTGTATCATTTAAAATCAGACCATTGCTTTGGCACCAGTCAACCATAGATGAAACACACCTATCCTAGCCAAAATCGACATGTCCACTACTGAGGTATCATCAGCAAACTGTGTTACGAATATTAAGAAAAGTAAAGGTCCAAGAATGGAACCTTGAGGCACTCCACGTTTTAGAGCTGTAGGCTTAGAAATAGAAGATGCAAATTAAAATTAAAAAGTTCCTACTTCTAAATTACACGATAACAAAGTAATAGCAGAAAACTTTAAACCCGGTAGTACCTCCCGTAAATGAGCATCGATAAGTGAATCAGTATTTTTGTTTTACAAGATAAACATATTTATCTGAAAACAACTTGTTTCGTATTTATATTTTCGCGTAAATATCTCGAATTTATTCAAAATTTACCGGTTAGTCCTTACGCTTATCGTCCGGAGGATATAGATAAACACATGTTATTAGGTTGTTCATTCACGTTCGTTCAAATAAACAGTGCAATTTAAATGAGTCACTCCCGAATTACAATAGAGGAGTGAATCGAACAGGATAGGCATCGGATTATTAAAATTTCAAACGCAGAATTCATAGAATTATTACATTACCTGCTAATCCGTTATTAGGCATATCGGGTTGATCCGCGGCCATAGCGGCAGCGGCGTTGGTAGTGGGGGTGGAGAGCGGGACAGGGGCGGCAGCCCCCACCTTATGTTGGCGGGTAGTACGGCTGGAGCCTCTGCCACTGCCACTCGCACCACTTGAGCTTGCACAGGAACCCGTTGTTGAGTTGTGCCCTAGAAATAATAATAATTTATTAAAGAAGGTATCATTCAACATTTTTTTCAGTTTAATTTTAAAATGTATTATAAACGAATTAAATTATGGTGTATTCAGGTGATGTTGGACCAGCCTACACTCAACTAGTTAATGAGATTAGCAACTTCTACAAGTTAAATAGAATTTAACCGATCGAATTATTATTTAAAAGCGAAGATATTCATACTAGATCACACAATATCAACAGCATTTAAACGAAGCACAAATATGCAAGGATACGATCAAATTGTGCAAACTATATTAAGTTAATTAACAACTCCGGAGAAAAAAATATTTCATTTGTACATAGCTATCGTTGCAATTTCACTTACATGGCGTATTCAACGAACCGAATGCAGATTTACAAAACTCGCACAAACTATGAACCATTATTAGGTACTATGACATTATTCACTTAGAGTCTTCAACGTGACACGCTAAATACCGTACTGTGAGATATTAAAAGCTCCAACACAGATGTAGTAGTAGTAGTAGTAGTAGTAGTAACAGGAGGATTATCCTCTCGGTTTTTAAAAACGAATCGCAAGTTCGCCTATAACGAGGATTGCCGAAGTTGTACGAACGCGAATACAGCCATGCAGTCTATTATTCTCTAGATCCGAGTCAATTCGAGTTTGTATTACAGGTTGCCTATATATTCGATAAAATTTTAGTTATAAAAATTGTATCCAGAGCAAATTGGAATATTAATGAATGATACAGTAGAGATTATTTTTTCCCCCCTGATTAATTAAGGACTATGTACTTGTGTTGTATTTAAAAAGTAGGTAATTTTTATCTTAAGATGTTATCTCAGAAAAACATGAATGTAATTTAATATCCGTATCAGTTTTATGCTATAAACTTATACAGGGTGATTCTTTCATCAAGAATACATAGCTGTTTACATCTATTTTGAATCCATTTGTGTCAAGAATTGCAAAAATTTTATCTCGAAAGGCATTTCTAATATGCATATACAGGGTGTGCCAATTATCTGAGTTCGGTCTATTATATCTTACCTATTAGTTTAATTATTTTTTTTTCACTACTCTATATCGTTCAATTATTTTAGTGTATACAGGGTGTTTAGTTTTGGCTGAGCGTTATAAAATTTTCTTCTTTTAAATAGAACACCCTACATATTATTACATTTGGAATATATTATTACATATTATTACAATGGAACATCCTGTATCTCAAAAAGTATTAACTTTAGTTATAGAGAATATTATAAGCGATTGAAAGAGAACTCGAAGCACTATCAAATGGCACAGAAATATACAGGGTGTTCCATTTGAAAAAAAAACTAGTTTTACCGTATTAAAAATGCAATTATTAATTTTCAATTTTGAAACATCCTGTATACTATAGCGAAGATATTTCGCACGGATTGCCATTAATTTTCAAAGACAACTATGAAAATGATCTTTTTTCTGTTAAAATTGAAATATCTTGGAAACGGTTAATTTTTAGTACAGTAGAACCTCGATTATCCGTGTGCGGATTAACCGTGTTAGCAAACAGCTTCAATTATCCGGGTTTCAATTATCCGTGCAGAATGCGAATTAGTACAAACGGTGCACGTCAATTCGCCGTACAATTTTTACTTTTTCTAAATAATTTTTTCATCAAAAACTTCTGTAGTTCTCTATCTTCAAATTTGTCGCTGGAAGTTTTTCGAAATCTAAAGTTTCTTCGATTCAATTGTCAATGACAGTTGAAGAAGCATTCCGATCGACTCGTATTAATAAATGAAAAAAAAAAAAAAAAAAAATGAAATTAACTGATTATTTTTCTTAATTAAGTTTTGATTTAATTTTTTATATTTATGTTTTTTGAGAATTTTATATTGTTTTTTTTTTATATTTTCTTTGCCATAATAAACTTTACCAGCTTAATTGTATATTTATTCCAAGTTAGATATTTTTTTCGCAGTACGGTAAGTAGTCATATTAATTTGAAAAACAATTTTTTTGACTAAAATAAGTAGGTGCGGATTAAAATGCTTTTCGATTTTCCGGCCTTGGTTCAGTCCCGACCAGCACGGATAATCGAGGTTCTACTGTACTAGGTTTTGCTCATACAAAACCATTTTAATTTATAGCGAAGAATCTGAAAATGTAATAATATATACGGTGTTATATTTAAAAGAAGAAAATTTGATAACGCTCAGACAAAACTAAACACCCTGTATACACTAAAATAATTTTACGATATGAAGTAGTTGATCTCAAACAACTTTTACTTAAAAAAAAAAAAAACATTAATTAAAGATATAATAGACCGAGCTGAGATAATTGGCACACCCTCTATATACAGGGTGTTTCATAATACATGCGCAGAACTGTAATAGCTTGTCAAAATTTTTTTAAAAAGTTTCTATCAACTTACCTTCTAAAATGCACCATTTTCGAGATACAGGGTGTTGAAATTTTTTGTAAGTATCTCCAGAACCGTTTATCGTAAAGAAAACAGGTTTTTTAACCATTTTCTACTTATAATAAGCTAAGTTGTGTGCGAGGAAAAATAATTTTTAAGTCATAATTGGTGAAGATTTTGAAGGGGTAGTGGTTGTTTCTCTCCCCAACTTCTACCCCACTGAAAACGGTTTTGACGTTGTTAACGTTTGCTTTTCTTACTTGTTCCAATGTTTTAGTAAAATAAAAATTTTATTTCAAAAAATTTACCATGTTTTTCAACATAAAAGTTGATTTTTCTCGAAAACGGTCAACTTTAGAGCTCATGACTCTTAGTCATACCTTTTTCGTGTAGAAAACATTGACGGTTCAAATGGGCGTCTCAAAACCGTACTTTTTCCAGTGGCGTAGAAGTTGGGGAGAAAAACAACCAATATCCCTTCAAAATCTTCACCAATTATGTCTTAAAAAAAAATTTCTCGCACACAACTTAGCTTATTATAAGTAGAAAATGGTTAAGGTTAAAGCTGTTTTCTTTACGATAAACGGTTCTGGAGATATTTCCAAAAAACGATTTTTTTTTTAAATAAATTTCAACACCCTGTATCTCGAAGATGGTGCATTTTAGAGGGTAAGTTGATAGAATTTTTTTGAAAATTTTTTGACAAGGTATAACATCCTGAAGTCCTGCGCATATATTATGAAACACCCTGTATATTATGGCACAGCCATGGGATCACCACGCTCACAAATCATCGCTAATATTTTCATGGAGATAGAAGATAATGTCTATAGTGTGCTGTCAAAATAGAATACTTTACGATCAACTTAACTTTAATTAAACTTCTATTAATCAAACATATTATGCATTAACGAAATAGGACACAGTCACTTATATCATCTAACTGGAAATAAAAATATTTTATGAAGGATTCTTAAAAATCGTGAAGGCACATATTGAAAGAAATTGTACAGGCGATAGGACATATGGATAAAACATTTGCAGTTATATACATACCATGATTAGTAAACATCTTGATAACTGCATTTTGACTATAAGAAAACATGACGAAACGAATCACTTCGAAATAATCATTTAAAACCGGCTAATCATCCTTCTCGCGTAACGTTTCGAATCACACCTGAATACGTACCTAAACGAAACACCGACTACACAAGAATTGAAAACATATTGTGCGTGCGTGTAAAAAAAGTTCAAAATGACCGAGAAGTATATGAATGCATATAATACTGTTTAAGTTAGGTAACTCGCGATGATGCTTCACAATTTACGCGGCGTATATCTTATCATGAAATATATTGTATATATGTATAGTGGAAACAAGAATCTTATCGCCGAAAACGCTTTCATCATAAAATGATTAGGATTCGTTATAAAAACGTAACCTGCGTAGCTGTGCAATCTTAATTCGTAAGTGAACAAGTGTTACGTATGTATGTTACAGGGTGTATGTATCTAACCATATGTTTCTTTCTAGTTTACTTATTTTCATTGTAGCTTTTAGAGATAGCAGAAACACCCTGTATATTTGTGCAACCATATAAAACAAATTTAAATTATTATGATATATTTTATCTATCCATTGTATAAAACTAAAAACTAACTAAAGAAAACAAAAACAAAAGAAAAGACAAAAAGTAGAAAAAAAAGAAAAAAATTAAAGAAAAGGACAAAGGAAAAGAGAAAAAAAAGAAAATAAAGAAAAGAAGAATAGAAGAAAAAAGAAAAATAGAAGATAAAGGAAAAAAAGAAAATAAAGAGAAGAAAAAAAAAAGAAAAAGAGGAAAGAAGAAAATAAAAATAAAGGAAGAGAAATATAGAAGAAAAGGAGAAGATAAAGAGAGGAAAATGGAAAAAAGAGTAGAAAAATAGAAGATAAAGAGATGAAACAATCAAGAAAAAGAAAATAAAGTAATAGAAAAGAAGAAAAGGAAAGACGAGAAAAATAGATGTAAAAGACAATAAAAAAGAAGAAATGTAGAATAAAAGTAAAATAAAGTAAATAATTTTAAACTAAAATAATTATTTTAGTTTAAAATTTTTTGCAAAATTATAATTTCTAGATTCTAGACTGATAATAGCTAATTACCGAAACATGTATCTGGAGTAAATTAAATATTTTTGTAAGGAATAGAGGATTACTTTTATTCTATATTTATACTTCATCAAAAAAAGGAGAAGACAAGAAAAAAAGAAAAAAGTGATGAAGAAGACAAGAAAAAGAGAAGACAAGAAAATAAAAGAAGAGAAAAATAGAAGATAAAGAGAAGAAAAAACAAGAAATGAAAAGAAAAAGAAAACAAAAAAGGAAGAACAAGACAAACAAAATAGAGGAAAAAGGGCAGAAAAAGACAAGAAAAGAAGAAAACTAGAAGATAAACAGAAATAAAAACAAAAGAAATGAAGGAATGAAAAAAAGAAGAAATGAAAGAAAATTTAAAAAAAATTAACAGAAAAATAAAATGAGAAGAAAAATAGAAGATAAAGAGAAGAAAAACAAGAAATAGAACAGAAAACAAAACGGGAATAAAAAGACAAGAAAAGAAGAAAGAAAAATATAATAGAAAAAGAGATGAAAAAGGAAAGAAAAACTGAAAAGGGAAAAGAAAAATACAAGAAAAAGAACAAAGAACAAGAAAAGAACACACACAGCACTAAAGGACTATTAGAAGAAAAGAGAATAAGAAGAAAATAAAGAATAAATAAAAGAGAAAAATAGAAGATAAAGAACAGAAAAAAACAAGAAGAAGAAATGAAAAGAAAAAGAAATCACAAAGGGAAGAAAAAGACAAACAAAATAAAGGAAAAAGGGCAGAAATACACAAGAAAAGAAGAAAACTAGAAGATAAACAGAAATAAAAACATAAGAAATGAAGGAATGAAAAAAGAAGAAATGAAAGAAAATTTAAAAGGAACGAACAGAAAAAGAAAAGAAAATGAGATGAAAAACAAGAAATAGAAAAGAAAACAAAAAGGGAATAAAAGACAAGAAAAGAAGACAGAAAAATATAATAGAAAAAGAGATGAAAAAAAAAGAAAAACTGAAAAGGGAAAAGAAAAATACAAGACAAAGAATAAGAAAAGAAACACACAGCACTAAAGGACTATTAGAAGAAAAGAGAATAAGAAGAAAATAAAGAATAAATAAAAGAAAAATGGAAGATAAAGAAAAGAAAAAAAAAGAAGAAGAAATGAAAAGAAAAAGACAAGAAAAAGGGGAAAAGAAGAAAACTAGAAGATAAACAGAAATAAAAACAAAAGAAAAGAAGGAATGAAAAAGAAAAATGAAAGAAAATTTAAAAGGAACGAAAGAAAAATAAAAGAAAATGAGAAGAAAAACAAGAAATAGAAAGAAAACAAAAAGGGAATAAAAGACAAATATAATAGAAAAAGAGATGAAAAAGAAAAGTAAAACTGAAAAGGTAAAATAAAAATACAAGAAAAAAGAAGACAAAGAACAAGAAAAGAAAAAAAAGGAAAGAAGAAAAGAGAATAAGAAAAAAAAATAAATAAAAGAAGAGAAAAATAGAAGATAAATAAAAAGAAAGAAACAAGAAAAAAAAGAAAACAAAAAGAAAACAAAAAGGGAAGAAAAAGACAAGAAACGGTAGAGGAAAACGAGAAGAAAACTAGAAGATAAACAGAAATAAAAACAAAAGAAAAGAAGAAATGAAAGAAAATTTAAAAGGAACGAACAGAAAAATAAAAGAACATGAGAAGAAAAACAAGAAATAGAAAAGAAAACAAAAAAGGGAATAAAAAGACAAGAAAAGAAGAAAGAAAAATATAATAGAAAAAGAGATGGAAAAGAAAAGTAAAACTAAAAAGGAAAAGAAAAATACAAGAAAAAGAGAAGACAAAGAACAAGAAAAGAAAAAGAAAAGAAGAAAAGAGAATAAGAAAAAAATAAAAAATAAATAAAAGAAGAGAAAAATAGAAGATGAAGAAAATAAAAAAACAAGAAAAAGAAACGAAAATAAAAAGAAAACAAAAAGGGAAAAGGGAGGGGAAAAAGAGAAGACAACTAGAAGATAAACAGAAATAAAAACAAAAGAAAAAAAGGAATGAATAAAGAAGAAATGAAAGAAAATTTAAAAGAAAAGAACAAAAAAATAGAAGATAAAGAAGAAATAGAATAGAAAACAAAAAGGGAATAAAAAGACAAGAAATAAAGATAGAAAAAGAGATGAAAAAGACAAGTAAAACTGGAAAGAAAAAACAGAAAAGAAAAATACAAGAAAAAGAGAAGACAAAGAACAAGAAAAGAAAAAACAAGAAATATAGAAGAAAATGCGAGAAGTACAGAAAAGAAAAAGAAAACAAAAAGAGAAAAATACGACAAGAAATGAAGAAAAGAAAGGAATAGAAAAATAAGAAAAAAAGAAAAGAATAGAAAAATAAGAGAAAAAAAATAAGAAGAAGAGAAAAGCAAAGATTAAAAGAAAAAAGGAAAACAAAAGAATAAAACAAAAGAAAAAAAATAAAAAATAAAAGAAAAGAAAGCAATAAAATCTAGTCAAATATGATTATAGTAAGTGAAAATGAAAAGTGCGTGTATTTCCGGTTAATTCCCCGAAAAAGCTAAAAAAAGAAATCAAAAAAAAGTAGGAGAATATGAAAATTACTAGAAATAGTAAATATACAGTACATTTCATTCTGATTGCGCTTATGAATGCTGTATGCAGTCAACGCGTACATAATTTTGGAAATGTGATAGGCCACGAGCTAAGATGAACGCATTCAACCATTGCTTGTGCTACACAAAACAGGTTTTTTTTCCCCCCTCAAATAATTTTAGTTAATTTTCAAAAAAATATTTGTCATTTCCAAAATCTTTTTTATGGGTTAGTTGCCCACATTCTAGGAGGTACTTACTTTAAAGGATGGTGACATTTCAAATACTGTCGAAAGACGGTCACTAAATATTATTTTTAAATACGTATCTTTAAAGAATTTATTAGAGATGTATTATTACAAATAATAATATACTTATCTCAGGAAAACTATTGTATACAGTACAGAAATTTCAATATGTAGTATGGATTTAATGGATTAACGAACAAATTTAGCAATACTACTCATGTTGTACCTAATTGGTACATACATTATTTATCTAAAATCCAGACAATAATATATAATACGTTATTAATGTACTTATTTGTGCCATAAACTAACCCCTTATGAGTCATCATAATACTTTTATTCTTCTTTGTGTTCGAGGACGTCATCTTCAATTTCCTTGTAAAATATGGTTAGAAATATGATCGACCGATTCGAAATTACCAACTGTTCCGTTTGTTCAGTATACCTTTCCCGTGTTTCTATTTTAAGTATGCTCGAACTCGGGCGTTATTTGATAATCATTCAATTCGGTATTTTTCGGTGTATTTCTATACCGATGAGACATTGTAATAGCGGAGATAGGAACTAATTTTAGTAAACCCCATATTGTATTGTTTGTACTTTTGTTAATAACAACATTTATCGCTTCATCATCAGCCGGGACGGTTACAAATATGTACACAATAAAAATGTATTAGCCGTTTAGACAATATTTAATCTTTCGGGATTTTTGATTAAAAAAAAAAGTAGATCGTTAATAAATAAATAAAAAAATTAAAGGGCCGAGAATAGAGTCTTGAGGGACACTCAGAGTAATTTTTTCCCCCCTTGCAACGATTAATTATTTTGGTAAGTGAACTTTTATCCTACGTTTGCACAAAAATGAAGAAATCCAGTCCAAAACCTGTCTACGAATGCTCATAGAGATTGCCTTGCTAAGTCGTTCTTCTTTGATGCTGCCATAAGAACTCCCACACGTCAGTCCTGGACCTATGAATGGTCGTTCTCTGGTACGTCTTCCTAACTCAGATTCCAGAGTGGGTTGGCATCCATCTAAGCGTAGTGCTGCAATGTTTGCACCAGTTTCTCGAGCTTCCCACGGCAATCAAGTACCACTTTAGAATCAAACCTGGCAGCCTGTAACGCTCTAATGGTAGCCGTTTAAAATGTCCTCTACATAGGTCTGTATGGCAATTATTTCGGCCTGGAAGATGGAGGAGGAGATCCTATAGTTGATGGCCTCGCCATAGAGTTCTCCAAATTCGAATTCGATTGATTTGTGAACGAGGAGTGAAACTGGAAAACGACAGTGGTGCCATCTATTCGATGTCGTTGAAGATGCCAGCGAAACCCCTGCACCTGCTATATTTTGCTCTATAGATCCCTAGGGCTGCCTTCGATCACGGCACGAGCTGCAGCGGAGAAAACTCAAGGATCGTCTTCATCGCAGCAGTCGGTGCCGAGGGGGTAATTACTAGCACTGCACTAATTTGTGCAAGTTGTTTTGCATTTGATCCCTTTTTATTAAAAAATTAGGAAGGAGAGGGAGCAGGACGGGGAAGGACCCGGGAGAGCGAATGTCGTCTTTAGTAATGTAATTTTAGGTCCAATTCCTCTAATCTAACACCGGTAAAAGCTTGTTTTGAAAAGTCAAAATTAATTTTTTTCTCCTAGTTGGTTCGGACTTTTTTGCGGTCACTGTATACCAAGGTGTCCAGTTTCCATTCGGCCAAACAAAACTTTCATACTATTTAGATGATTTTAAACCGATTTAACAGAAATCCTCTACAGACAAGATTGCTTCTTAAGGAATCTAGGAGCTCTACGAAGATGGCGCCCAACAATCAATTTTTTTTTCCCGAAAATCTTCAAAACACCCTTATCTACGGAGATGGAACTGGACCACATTTAATGACTTCAAAATTACTAGTTTTTTCCCTTAGTTCTTGGATTCTGATTGGCCGATTGGCTATTGTTAAATTTGATTCGCTGTCACTTGTCAAATTTTCTTATTGTTGTTTAGTGTTATGGTGTTTCCGGATCGGCGTTTACCCTATAGCGTCGGCCCTTAAAACTCTGCGGCTGCACTACCCAATCCCTGATTTCATAGATTCAGGGTAACGGGCGCGGCGGGAGTAGACTTCGTATATAGGGGACGATGCTTGGGCGTAGGCATGGGCGTACGCTCCGGTGTCCGGCCGCTAACCGTCGGAATATACGGTGGGTAAGTGAGGCACCCTACGGCGCTTACCTAGAGAACTCTGCAGCTGCACTACCCTATCCTTGGCGGCCACACTCAGGGAAACGGGCGTGGCGAGAGAATTTGGCGAAGATAGTAGGGGAGGATAAAAGTCGGTCCGGCCGCTGATTGTCTGGTTGGGGAAGCTTTTGGTCTCATCCTAAAACAACTCGGTGACTCTGAGACCCTACGATTTCACTGTAGCTGCCGCGGATACTTGATCGCCGGTGAGGCGGTTGGCATTTTGGGGTAGGGCTTCGGCCCGGCCGTCCCCGTAGTTCAGGCTTAATTCACGGGCGAGCTGGTTGTACCTCACGGCCAGATTCCGTTTCCCACGCTTGGCCGATAGTTGCCATCCGCAAGGAGGCCTAGGTCCCGTGGGGTTAGATGTGAGGTAGGAGTTCGCTAAAGCGGTGACCCGTCCAACGTTGACAAGGAAACTTGTCTAACATGGGTAGCACGGGGGAGAGGAGCCCTCCGGCTCGCCGGTCCTCTCCGCGAGGTGTCGGTCTCGTGCCGGCGGTGAGATAGTGGGTGACAGTTTCATGGCTCATAACTTGTTATGTGCAGTGTGGTACATGAAAATTGCACGATATGGGCTAACGCCATATCGCCCTAAGCCATTTTCAAATCGTATGTTGTTTAGTGTTGTGTATTGCTTGGTATTTTCATTGATAGTTTTTTTTTGTATTTTATTGTGTTATATAAAAACTTGTCTAATAGGTGACAACACACACAACAAAAATTATGCTTAATCGAAATAAAAAATAATATACAGGGTGTTCCATTTAAATTATCATAAGTATGGTCTATAACTTGAAAATTATTACACTTAGAAAAAGACCAACTACGCCACTGGATTCTTCGTAAAAAACTGGATGATATTCCATTTTTTACTTTTTCACTAACTTCCATAGCAACTGAGATACGAGAGATGTTTGTGAATTGAAAATTTTCAATTTCACCTTGTATCTTAAAAACTAAGGGGGACAGCAAAATTCTGTTTGCAGCATCTTTCGTTTCACAAAAAATTAGGACACTATCACGAAAACCGCAACTCTCTATCGTTATTAATAACTGAGAAACCCTGGCAAAGTGCCCAAAATGGGACACCCTGTACATTCAGCTTTAAAAGTTTTAAAACGATTCAATATATTACTTTAGCTACCCTGGAGTCTTCAATTTCTTGTACTTAGTGTAAATTTTTTTTGTTTTTTTTTTCAAATAAAAAGATTAAAAAATTTATCACAAAATGTTTGATATATGTGGTTATATGACATTTATATGACAGTTGATTTTACAAACACAAAAATTTGCCAGTGTGATACGGTCGCCGATCGCAGCGCTAACTACTGTTTTCTTAAAATGAATGAATTATATCTGAGGCTTTGTAATAAGCAGTAATATAAATGGTGTTTCATTTAAAAAAAAATGACAACTGTTGCGATGTTTTGACAGCTGATGACGTCACGTGTTTATTAAAGGTCTAAAAAGAAAGAAAAAAAAAGGCACATACCTCTGCTGTTTCTGGTGCTGCGTCGTAACACTGCACCACTCCTGGAAAGGCGAGAAGGCTCGGGGTCTTCTCGCTTTGTATGTTGGCTACTGCTGGCCCCCAGCGCTATAACTTCACGATTTCGACGTTCTTGTGCACCCTTCCTCAGCGGTAGGAAGTTGTTCGTGTAATCGGCTACCTTCCCCTGGCTACGCAACGGATACTTATGCGACACGCGTGGTACGGTCAAGTTGGTCGAGGAGCAAGCCTCCGCTTGCGAGCTCGCGTTTAATATCTCGCTCGAGGCGAAGCTCACCGAAGCGATGTTATTCTTGATCTTGTAGCGTTCCGACGATTTCTTCCTGTTAACCTTGTGATTTTGCCTATCCAATTCTTTATCTGTTTTGCTCGCCTCGTCACTCGATTCTACACTATTATTTAGCTTATTCGCTGGAGCGCTCTTATTGAGATTATTTTTAGCGTTAGGTTGGGATTTCCTCAGGAATTTCCACTTGTTCTTCGTCGAAGCGGCTTTCAGATTGTTATTCTTACTGGAGCTGCTCGCCTCGACTTCGATGTCGTTTAACGAAGCTGACGCTTGATGGAGAGTCTTGTTGTTCGCGGACACCTTGTTGGTCTGCTGGTGATTATCGGCGTTGTCCGTTTGTTTCGAGTTCTTCTTGCCCTTGATCTGGGATAGGCTCTCCGAACTGGAGAAATCGGATTCGTTGATCTTCGACGGGTTGGAACGCGACGACCTTCTCGGTTTCGGGATCGGCGCGTTGGCGATGACGTTCTGTTTGTCTCTCGTCTGCGATTGGGTTGATGAGTTCGTTACGTTCCCTTGGGATCTTGTCCTCGAGGTACCCTGACCGTCCTCGGTGTTAGGACGATTGTTGTTGGCCAGCACGAATTTGTTGTTTGACGTTTTAGCCTGCGGATAAAGAAAATAGGTTAGAATTGTGATTCGTTGATTTTTTTTTAAATAAAATTTTATATTATAATTATACAGGGTATCGAAAAAACTGTGCCAACCTCAGGCTGCGCTCGTTTAGTGCCGGTTCCTTGCAGAAAATGGAATGAACATTATACTGCCTGTCTATAGAAAATTTATTTAGAAATACTTTTTTCAAAAATTAAAAAATGCAAGCTATTGCAATTTTTAATTTAAATTGAAATAAATCTAAAATTGACGGATTTAGATATAAATATATTATACAGGGTTAGTTAAAAGTATGGGGATATGTGTAAATAAAATTTTCTTTCTTCAATTGTTTAAATGCCCGCATAGCAATTTTGGGGGATTTTTGTAAACTTTAAATGGCCATAATTCAAAAAAACGGGTTGACATAAGAAATTAAAACTTGACATTTTTCTTGGTCTACATGAACTTTACCTCAGCGCCAAATTTTATCAAAATCTGAGATGGTCAAGTAAATTTTTTTATTTATCTAAGTGTGTTGATTTGATATGGAATGACCCGAATGCAAGATAAGATACTGAGGATGGAGGATGGAACAATTTTTCTTAAACAAGCATACAGGGCGTCCTGATTTATGTGCCAAACTGAATGAGGAGTGTAATACAGAAAAGAGATGGCAATACAAAGTATTGCTAACTGATTTTCGCTACTTCTTGCCTCTTCAGCAACTGTAAGAGCACATTTTCTCAATAAATTTCGAAATTCTGCAAACGCCCCCTACTCATTTTGCTTCTGAAGAAGCCGCATAGATTAGCGGCTAAACGTGGAGTTTTAACAAATTTTGTGCTTTTGTTTCATTGAATTTTCCGAACGCCGGAAGCCCGCGTAAGAGACACAAATCGTGGAAGCCTTCGATATAATGTAAAATTATGTTGATTCATTACTCGTGCAAAAAATTATTATTTACAATTATTATATCACATTTTTAACTAACCCTGTATATTATATACGAGGTCTTCTATTTTGAAACAACGAAGTTGGTGACATCTCGACAGTAAGATAGTTTAGAAGTTATTTTACGAAAGTAACCAGCTTAAATTTAGGTTGGCAACAGCCTGTACAATAAAACTGGTAAAATCCGGTTCATACTAGATTTGCTGCCAGTAGGCTATCTTTGTCAGTACTCCTTCCTGCAATGTCAAATTACTGCCTGTGATCAGTGTGGATGTAACCACTCTGCTGCGCAATCTATCACTGTTTGCTCGTCAGTTATAATTTGATACTGTTAAAAAGGAACAGAGAAACATTTCCGACTTTGTTAAAAAGGTTTACTTTGGTATGAAATTGGGGAATCAAGACAAACAATGGGCTCCTCACAAAGTGTGTTTGCAGAACTGTGACGATGGTTTCAAAGTAAGAAGACATCATTTCGTTTTGCAATACCTATAGTTTGGAGAGAACCTGCAAATCACAGTGATGACGACTACTACTTACTTTTGCTTTGGCTGCGTGCAAGGTTTTGATTTGAAAAATAACCTGGATCTGATTTACCTGTACCTTGCTCTCCAGTTACACTTGGAAACATTTTAGATGACGTTGATTAGTTGTTTCAAATCAGTGATGACGACGATAATGGGAATTAAACGATTTGGAGTTTTAGGGTCGAGGTTGAAAAAAAAAAAAACATGAGTTAGATCCGGGAATATCCTTCTCTTGGCACAGAATTAGAGAAAAAAGAATGTGAACCTTTTTTTCCCCTCGAGAGGGAACTAATGTTCCTGGGTTGATGGAGACTTTTCATTAATTCCTCTAAAAGAAGACTTAAAGCTGTTCTGAATTGATAGTTAACAAGCTTAAGTACTCTGATCATATGTGGATTGTTTGTGGGTATTTGAAAGTGATCTCTATGTTACTAGGGCAACAGAGTGCCTACTCAAAGTTCCCCTGCTTTCTCCGTGAATGGGATGACCGTAAACAACACCATGTTAAAAAAGAATGACCAGTAAGAAGAACTTTTCTTCCTGAAGTTAAAAACGTTGATAAATAGAGTCTAGTGGATCCCAAAACGATTGTATTTCCGCCACTTCAAGTTGGGACTCTCTGGGGCAAAACTTAAAGAAGGGATAGTTGTTGGTCTTGATATAAGGATGAAAACTTATTCTCCTTCTTCTTAATCTTGTACCTTCCTACCGTGAGGTGTAAGGCAGTTTGAGTTGAGGTTATTCATCCCTCTCCACAGTTTTCTGTTTTTTATTTCTTACTTTATTCCTTCCTATTGGATACCTCGTTTTTTGGGTTCTTCTCTTACTCCCTCTTCCCATATTTTCCTAGGTCTTCTTTTTGGCATCTTCGCTGGTTTTCTCCTATTTTATCGTTTACGGACTCTATTCGTAGTTGTTTCATTTCTTATTTCGCCTCTTCTTGTTTTGTTTTTAATCTTCCTGAGGAACCTCATCTCCATTGCGTTTATTCTTGATTTCTGATTTTCTGTCAACGTCCACGTTTCGCTACTCTATGTTATTGTGGGTTTGACCATTTTCTTTACTACATCGGCTTTTATTTCCTCGTCAACTTCTCTTTTACTTAGGAATGATCGTTCCCAAATATTTATGGTTTTCTACTTCTTCTATGCTTTGTCCGTTTATTTTAATGTCGTGTGTTTATTATTTATGTTTTTCGTTTTGTAGTGTATTTAGGTTTTGTTGTAGTTGTTTTTCTGATTTCGCCAGGACTGCCATATCAAGGACGAAAACTTCGAGTTGAAAATGGAAGACCAGGAAAGGAAAGCATGGAAGTCTTTTAAACTAGTGATAACTGACTTCGTAGGAAATAAAAAAGACCCAAACTACAAGAATATTAGCTATCTACTAATGCAGGTTGCCCATTTTATGATTTTCCCTGAAAGTTTTACCTCATTTTGTAGACAAACCTTGTGATGTGATGGAAAAAAAAACCAATATTATTTCTGAAATCAGCACCAAAAACATAAAAATCAGTTATTATCTGTTATACAGGGTGGGGCAGAAAAACCTATCCGATTTCAAATCCCTTTTTCTCAGAAGAGGGAACAGGTAGAGTAGTGGGGTAAAAACCGTTAGAAGGCCGGTTTTATGCCATTTGTCAGTAGTGAACATGCCTTGGTCTGGTGAACATCGCGCTTTTGTTATTGAGCGGTTTATCGAAAACGGCGGTTCGATAATTGTTACACAACGTGCGTTTCGAATTCATTTCGGACTCGGGCGTCATGATCCTGTTCCACATCAAGCTACGATTAAAGCGTGGGTGTCAAATTTTCGACAGACGGGATCAGCATTGAAAAAGAAGTCGCCTGGACGTCCCAGGACAGCAACCGGACCTGAAAACGTGGCTAATGTGCGAGCCGCGATTGAACATTCCCTGCGTCGTTCGGCGCGAAAACATTCGCTCGCTTTGGCGATTTCCAACCGCAGTATTCGGCGAATTTTGCACCGGGACCTCAAAATGCATCCCTACAAAATGGTTGTTGCACAGGAATTAAGTGAAAGGGATTTTGAAACCCGTACGAAACTTTGTCGCGATCTCCGAGAACTCCCAAACGACGATGTTGTGCTCTTCACGGACGAAGCCCATTTTCACCTTTGTGGCGCCGTAAACAGGCAAAATTTTCGATATTGGAGTGACGAAAATCCTCGGGAAATCCATCAGGAACCCCTCCATAGCCCAAAAGTGACTGTGTGGTGTGCTCTTTCCCGCCTAGGCGTTACTTTTTTGAAGAAAATGGGCAAACCGTAACGGTCAACAGCGAGCGCTATTGTTTCATGCTGGAAAATTTTCTTCGACCCAAAATGGAAGAAATTGGCGAGGAAAATGTGCGGTTTCAACAGGATGGTGCAACCGCCCACACATCGCGACGATCAATGGACATTCTCAGGGAAATGTTTTCCCGGACGCCTCATTTCTCTGAGAGGTGATCTTGGCTGGCCGCCGCGCTCACCGGATCTCAATCCATGTGACTTCTTCCTTTGGGGTTACCTCAAATCGAAGGTATTCCAGCATCGAGCAAGGACCCTTCTTGCTTTACGAAGGGAAATTGCTCGGGCAATTGAAGAAATTCCTGTGGAAATGACGGTGAAAGTCATGGAAAGCTACCGCGAGCGCCTAAATCAGTGTATCCGCTCCCAAGGACGACATTTATGTGATGTGCTTTTCAAAACTTAAATTTAAAAATGGCATAAAATTTGCGATATGTTAATAAAAAAAAAATTGTGTCAAGTTGAGCGGTTTTAATTTTATAACGTTTTGAAATCGGATAGGTTTTTCTGCCCCACCCTGTATATTTTTGCAGGCTTGTGTAATTGATCATCTAGTGAGCCATGAAAATTCTGCAAACTAACTGATCATTACGATTTTGACTCGTTTATTTTCCATTTCCAACGATTTTAGTCCAACGTTCGCCCACGTTGTTTTATATACATATGTAGAATACCTATCTATATTATGTCTATCCACCTGATTTTAATGATTCCGATTCCGAGTACTAAAAGTTCCATTTTGATGTTTCCTCTTTTACATGTAATACTGTAATATTTATAAATCATCAGGGAAGATGTTTCTAAGAAATTCCCGAGGCGTAGTTAGATTAGACATTGCGGAGCTATTTTAGTAACACAGAAAAAGTTTTGTCTGCGCTGAATGAAAATGTAGAATAATAATAATAAAAAAAAAAACAGAAACCTGTATACTTACACTGTCCGGAGTAAAGTATTTATAAACATGTAATTAATGATTATTTTCCTTTTTTTTTAATTAAATAAATTTCTATTATCGGTTTCTTATCTGAAATGTAGCAGCGAGTTAATGCAGTAATTTATAACGAACAGAAACAATGTTAGTCGGAAATTATTTTCTGTATCCGAGTTGACTGAAACGAAAGAAAAAATGATGCAGATATTTCTTTTTTTTTGCCAAAATTGTCAAATATAAAGGTGCTTTCATAGCTCAAGGGTTGTCTATTTGAAATAAGTTCTAACAAGATGGTGATTATTTTGTCTAATCTAAACAACAAAAGTGTTTATTTTATTGTCTGTATTTTTCATAATTATGATTTAAAAATACGCTGTGATATATAGTGTAATTTGACGTTTTTCGCGAATTATATCTGACAAGCAGATAATTTGCATTGTCCTTTGTAGTCTAGTACGAAATCCTACAGTTTCATATATAGATCATTAAAATCAGATGATAAATAAAGATATTACAGGCTTTGGAATTTTTTGTGGAACACCCGGTATAATTAGGCATTTATTTTTTCTGTATTTCCGGTTCCAGCGAAAGTTGCTACCAACTTCCTTTTACTGTTCCATATCTAGATTGCACGGGAGAACTTTTATTTATCTTCCCAGCCTTAAAGTTTCGTATTTTCCAACTTTTTTGTTTTTATTTTTTTTTCACCGCCCTCTCCCCTCTTCCTTCCCATAATAGTGCTGCTACAAAATCGTAGGTCAAAACGACGTACAGAAAACGTGATGTTTCACTTTTTGACTCCCACGCCCTCCCCCAAATAAAGTGCCACCTACAAAGAATTTTATAGGAGGCAAAAGTTTCGTATCTAACTGTACATTAAACGTAGGTGGTTTTGATCGCGATATTTCCGATAAAAAACGAGATTTTCGATTATTTCCGTTGTTTTGTTTTCCCCCAAGTGCTCCCCCTACACACAAAGAATTTTATAGGAGACAAAAGTTTCCTATCTAACTGTACATTAAACGTAGCTGGTTTTGGTCGCAAAATTTCCGATAAAAAAACGAGATTTTCGACTATTTCCGTTTTTTTTTGTTTCCCCCCAGATAAAGTGCCCTCTCCCCTCCCTCCCACACACGAAGAATTTTATAGGAGGCAAAAGTTTTGTATCTAACTGTACATTAATCGTAGGCGGTTTTGGTCGCGATATTTCCAATAGAAAACGAGATAATCGATTTTTTCGGCTG
Source organism: Holotrichia oblita (assembly GCA_023690525.1). Classification (NCBI taxonomy): domain Eukaryota; kingdom Metazoa; phylum Arthropoda; class Insecta; order Coleoptera; family Scarabaeidae; genus Holotrichia; species Holotrichia oblita. The sequence continues at coordinate 189,314,304 of CM043017.1, forward strand.
CCCCTCCCTCTCCACCCCTTCCCAAGATAAAGTACCCACACAAAGAATTTTATAGGAGGCAAAAGTTTCGTCTCTAACTGTACATTAAACGTAGCTGGTTTTGGTCGCGAAATTTCCGATAAAAAAACGAGATTTTCGACTATTTCCGTTTTTTTGTTTCCCCCCAGATAAAGTGCCCCCTCCCTCCCTCCCACACACGAAGAATTTTATAGGAGGCAAAAGTTTTGTATCTAACTGTACATTAATCATAGGCGGTTTTGGTCGCGATATTTCCGATAGAAAACGAGATAATCGATTTTTTCGGCTGCCCCTCCCTCTCCACCCCTTCCCAAGATAAAGTACCCACACAAAGAATTTTATAGGAGGCAAAAGTTTCGTCTCTAACTGTACATTAAACGTAGCTGGTTTTAGTCGCGACATTTCCGATAAAAAACGAGATTTTCGACTATTTCCGTTTTTTTGCTTCCCCCCAGATAAAGTGCCTCCTCCCTCTCCCCTCCAGACACGAAGAATTTTATAGGAGGCAAAAGTTTCGTATCTAACTGTACATTAATCGTAGGTGGTTTTGGTCGCGATATTTCCAATAGAAAACGAGATAATCGATTTTTTCGGTTGCCTCTCCCTCTCCTCCCCTTCCCAAGATAAAGTACCCACACAAAGAATTTTATAGGAGGCAAAAGTTTCGTCTCTAACTGTACATTAAACGTAGCTGGTTTTAGTCGCGACATTTCCGATAAAAAACGAGATTTTCGACTATTTCCGTTTTTTTGCTTCCCCCCAGATAAAGTGCCTCCTCCCTCTCCCCTCCAGACACGAAGAATTTTATAGGAGGCAAAAGTTTCGTATCTAACTGTACATTAATCGTAGGTGGTTTTGGTCGCGATATTTCCAATAGAAAACGAGATAATCGATTTTTTCCGTTGCCTCTTCCCCGCCCACTCTCCCCTAGATAAAGTGCCCACTACAAAGAATTTTATAAGAGACAAAAGTTTCGTATCTAACTGCACATTAAACGTAGCTGGTTTTGGTCGCGACATTTCCGATAAAAAACGAGATTTTCGACTATTTCCGTTGTTTAGTTTTCCCCCAGATAAAGTGCCCTCTTCCCCCCACACACACGAAGAATTTTATAGGAGGCAAAAGTTTTATATCTAACTGTACATTTATCGTAGGTGGTTTTGGTCGAGATATTTTCAATAGAAAACGAGATTTTCGACTTTTTCCGTTGCCTCCTTCCCCCCAGATAAAGTGCCCCCTACAAAGAATTTTATAGGAGACAAAAGTTTTGTATCTAACTGTACATTAAACGTAGGTGGGGTTTCGGTCACGATATTTCCCATATGAAACAAGATTTTTCGACTTTTTCTGTTTTAATAGGCTTTCAAGGCTCTATCTATGACCATTTTAAGGTGCCATCGAAAAAAAAACATAATTGGTGTAGGCTATGTAAATGATAATGACATTTAATTTGACGTTTTATTGTAACCAAAGTTTATAACCTCTGATAACCTCAAATTAAATGTCAAGGAATAGAATAAATGTCATTATGTGAAAGTGGCTAAAGTAACAATCCATTCACATAGCCTACTTTAATTATGATTTTTTTAGATGTGTCGTTTTTCTAAAGAAACCATACTGTATATTTTGACATCACGTGATGCAGCTACAACACGTTTGTATATAAGTGATCGAAAAATTCCTAATTAAGCGTAAAATTTAAACATGAGACTGTGGAAACACGTCCAGCTCTAACATTTCAGCGTCGCATCTCTTTTGTAAGCTTATAAACTGAATCACCCTGTATAGATTCTCTCCTTTAATGGCGATAGCTCTTTTTTAGTTTGCATTAACATTTGTTTCTCTCCTTCTTTGTTGTTTGTACAGTTTTGTTCCTATCTCTATCTCTATCTACTAATGAGTATTTTAACCCATGCTTTCTTTAAAATTAATTTTAATTAATTTAATTATCCATACCAATAGCAAGATATCGTCAGCTGATCGAATCTATGTCCAGACGGTGTCAAGCTATCATCCATAACAAAGGTCACGCAACTAAATACACTGTTGGAAATAATTGAAGAGCACATCCTGTATCATCCGAACGCATGAAGATATATCCATAAAATTTGCGGAGCATCAAGGTTTCCTATAGACGAGTCTATGCAGCGAGTTTCGACTATACAGGGTGTGCTCGTCAATTATTTCCTGCAGTGTATTAAAAACTTTAATTGCAAACATGATTACGAATGGTTTTTTTGTGTGTTGTTTTCCTTTAAGAAGAAGAAATAAATGTGTATTGTACTGTACGATTTGCGTAATATTTTAAGATTTGCAACGATTGTGTTTTGTGCTTTTTTACGTCAATTAGGTACCTACGTACATAGTGTAAGTCATAAAATTTTGGATCGCACGGAAAACGTTTTGATATTATTAAAACATTTTTTTATTTATCTGCGGTCTATGTCTTGATACGAATTTCAAAACCGATAATCTAAGGTAAAATGAGTAATTGGAATTTCTAAGGCTACCCGAAATATAGAGTTGTTTAAAAATACCCTCGAAAATAATTTTAACCGATTTCTTTTGCCGAACAGTCGTAATCGCGTTTCTAAAAATAAAATAAATATGGGTATAATATCGCGCACTAGCGATTCGCACGTTTACACGAATATAAAGGAAAATTTACATACTAAATATAATGTCGTCAATTCACGTAATAAAATTCTAAATAGTAATTAGCTGAAACGTTTGACATTGTCGCTTTCATCGTAATCCGTTTCACCTGTAGAATACTCGTCAGCTTTGAATATGGTATTCAATCAGCCAAAGGATCTATTATTTACGCTTTTCGTTCAATTCCGCTAAATTAAGTCATTTTCGAGAAACTATAAACTTTTCGTGCAACATTGCATTTTCAAATAAACTTCAAATAAAGTTGATCTAGATTTCAGTGTACAAGTCAAAAAATACCATAAAATACAGGGTGTTCCATTAAGAAGCAGTTGTGGCTAGCACTTCGTAGAGGAGAGGAGAGACAGCGATTCGTTCTTTAGCTGCGTTAGATACCGATTCTGCTTTAGTGGGTTGGGACCTGCTAAGACTTCACATCGACATGATTGAGTGGCAGAATACAAAAATCGATATTTCAAGAGACAAATCCAATCAAAAATTGCAATTGTTTATCGATCACAAGCAGATTAAGTTTGTATCTCGTTTTAACAAGTTTATCACGCTTCATTAACTTGCGGGGTAATAATGAGCTACGTGGAATCGGACCATCACCGCAGTAGATTAACCTCTACTTAAGCGAAGTTAATATTCGAATTTATTAGAAGCTAATGACTGATTTCTAAATTTGGAAATTTACAAAGTCAAAGTTAATGAACTGTAGCAATGCTCCGATTCCACATAGCTCATTATTAATCTCGTGCTAAGTTTGTGCAAGATCAGACGCAGATAATTGCATATTTTCAAAACATAGACGTATACGACGCTTCAAATTTAACAATCTCACGTTAAGGAAGATTATCGAGGTTAATTGAAAAAAAAAAAAAAAAAAAAAAGTAATCCACTGACCTCATAATTAAATTACAAAGAAGATAATGGAATTATCGCGTTTTCATTTGCAAATTCATCATAAACCCCCACAGAGGTTTCCCCCTAACTGTTTTCAATAATTAACCGTAAACATTTCACCGTCGGGATACCCCTACGATCATTTATTCATACAGGATAAAAAAAACGGATCCTACAGGAGTGTGGGGATAAATTTTTGAAACACACTGTCGGACACCTATCTCAACCAATCGGTCATGGAAGTTTAATTTTTAATATACTCACTATCTACTATGTCTGTAGTAATGTTTATACCTAATATTTTTTTTCTTTATCTTAAGCGGACTAAATAAGAAACAACATAAACATATCTAGGAATTCCCATTAACAAAGCGGATTCCATCAATTCCAATGCGTAATCTCGCGCCGAATAAAATGCTCGTTTAGTTATTGGTTGGCGTGCGAAGGTGTTACTTTCGAGATCTGCTTTGAATCATGGCCAATTTAATTCAAACGTTTCTAAATAAATAAATTTGAATCATTGCATAACTTCACCAACAAGTCATTTTTCTGATGAGTATAAAAAAAATGTCTGCGCTGTATTGACTCAGGAGGAGATTATTTTGTTGTTGCGTTCAATAACCAAAAATATATTTTAAAATTGTATTGTTGTAAATCACTTGTTAAAACAATTTTAAACCGAGATTTATTTTTTATTAACTCCCTGTGTTCATCTGAATAATACGGCGCATTCTATGCCTTAACTGCGCCTAATCCCATCAATCAAAACAGAATTTTTTATCCAATTTTAATATTTCGTTTTGGAATTTAAATATAACGGAGCAGGATTTTTATTTTTCTATCTGCGATCGATCTTATTAAGAGTTATTGTTGGTTAAATTAAAACGAGATACTTAAAGTGTCCTCGGGCGTCCCACAAGAAAGTATTTTGGGGCCCTCTCTGTTCGTCATCGACATCTTAAACTTTTAAAGTGATTTTTCACTGAAATCCACCCAGTAAATGTTACCAAACAAATATATGCTTTTTAAAGCTAAGCTTTACTCGAGTGATTTTTGTTTAGCACTTTTTGACGTATCTATTAAAATAAAGTAGTGGGGGGTAATTCAAGGTTTTTTTTTTTAATAAACAGCTGTAACTCCTAAACGACCGAACTGAGTAAAGCTTAGCCTTAAAAAGCATATATTTTTTGGCAACATTTACTGGGTGGATTTCAGTAAAAATCACGGTTACGGTTACGCCCCCTGGCGACCATCTTGGAAATCTGAATATATTTTCCACTATCTTCTCCTCACTACTTTAGTAATAATGTTTTTTACCTCAAGTCTCTACGACGAATAGTTTCAGAGATACAGCACTTTGCATTCTTATCTGGTCACCCTGTACATTCAAGATCAAGTCGCCTTTAGTCTTTACGAAGCAAGGTACAAGATTGCGCGTAGATAGTTGAGCAACTAATATTGAAAACGCCGTGAAATGCCCCACAATATAAAAATCCAAAAAAAAGAACCAAAATATTTTTGACAGGTGTCAAATTGTAAACACTGTTATTTCTTACAATGTTGGGCGTGGCAACGATTGAAAGTTTTAGACAGCCCTCGAATGGTAAAAGAGGCATTTTCTTTAATTTCACAACAGAATAGAGGTACATAAGTGTCAACATACTTTTGACATCTACGAAATTATAAATATTTTCTCTCATTTTGACATTTCAGCCATCGAAATATTTCTCTGACAAATGCAAATTGCCTGAAATTGTTATTTTATTCAATATTGAGCGGCGAAACGGGCAAAAATTTCTGATTTCCGGCAACTGTCAATATGCTTTTAAGGTTAAGGTTACGCCCCCTGGCGACCATCTTGGAAATCTGAAAATATTTTCCACTATCTTCTCCTGACTACTTTAGTAATAATGTTTTTTACCGCAAGTCTCTACGAGGAATAGTTTCAGAGATACAGCACTTTGCATTCTTATCTGGTCACCCTGTACATTCAAGATCAAGCCGCCTTTAGTCTTTACGAAGCAAGGTACAAGATTGTGCGTAGATAGTTGAGCAACTAATATTGAAAACGCCGAGAAATGCCCCACAACATAAAAATCCAAAAAAAAAGAACCAAAATATTTTTGACAGGTGTCAAATTGTAAACACTGTTATTTCTTACAATGTTGGGCGTGGCAACGATTGAAAGTTTTAGACAGCCCTCGAATGGTAAAAAGGCATTTTCTTTAATTTCACAACAGAATAGAGGTACATAAGTGTCAACATACTTTTGACATCTACGAAATTATAAATATTTTCTCTCATTTTGACATTTCAGCCATCGTAATATTTCTCTGACAAATGCAAATTGCCTGAAATTGTTATTTCATTCAATATTGAGCGTCGAAACGGGCAAAAATTTCTGATTTCCGACAACTGTCAATATGCTTTTGAGGCAGGCGTCAAATTAATTTGTAATTAAAAAAATATTTGTAATAGCTGTCAGATCATAAACATTGCCACTTTCTACAATTTTGAATGTAATAAATAACAATTTTTTTACAATGTCGCGCATCGTAACAGTCAACTATTTTTGACAGTCTAATTTTGACGTTTCACAAATAAAAATATTTTTGACACGTGATAAATTGGAACAGCCGTGGAGTGTGATAACGAGCATTGCTGGCAGTCGTCAAGATTGTAGAAACCAATCAACATTTTAACTTATGAAAATATTTCTGACATATGTCAAGTTGTAAAGATTATTTTTTACAATATAATAAGTATCGTCATAATTAAAAATTTCGAAGCAAATTTTTTCATCATCAATTTGACGTAATTGTCAAAATATTTCTGACAGCTGTCAAATTTTTAAAAACTCTAATTTTTACGATCAAACATTCTTGGCAGAGGTCAAATTGTAGAAAACAGTTTTTTATTTCATTTCGATGGTTTAACAACGTTGAGCGTCGTAACGATAAAAAATTTCTAATAATTTTCCCAATCATTAAAGAAAAGGTTGTTCCATTGCCACAACATACCGCTCACGATATATTATTGTCGGAATCGCCCTGTAAGCGAGTGCAATCAGAAAAGGGACCACGTAGTTTCGACCTCTTAGGTCTCGTCAGTGCTCCTCCGAACGCATAATCTAATTTCAATTCCCACTCCCTCTAGTGGTTAAGATTGGAAGTAGCACTGACGGGTGTATTAAACAACCGAAGTTGATACAGCAGGTACCGATCTAGCTCGGACAATTCGGGGATTTTCAGTTCCATTTATTTTCTAATTCCTCGCTTATTATTATTCTGACAGCTCTCCCAATTAAATTTGTAAAGGTCGTTTCTATTTTATTAATAAATTGTTCTTCTTTAGTGCTTATCGAAGATGCCTATGCATCTAATCATGTAGATCTGCAGTAACAAATGCGATGAGCAGCTTCATTTTAATTTTAATAAATTACAGTGGGTGCTGCCATCTCTTCGCGTCAGTCTGTACCTATCGGAATACCCAGACTTCAATATATTTCAGCATAAGTTACGCCGACGACATCTGTTCGGTTTCAAGTCGTTTATTTCAATAGATTGGTTCAATTTGAAATTCTATTCAGGTGCGTTTAAGAAGTATTTCGACTCTTTTATTACGAAAGGAAAATTTAGACACTATTGTCGAGTTTAATATCTAGTATATTAAATAAGAAGTAAAGTAAGGCTAGTTTTCTATTTTGTATTAATAAATTGATAGATAAATAATTTAAAAAAATCTCATTAAAACGATTTAATTTTATTTAGTAGAGTTGGTCGCACTGAGATTTGAAAATTTGAATATCAAGCAAGACTATGCGCAGATCCATCTGGGCATCTCACTCATTCCCATATGACTGCAATAATCACATCCTTTAGACTACTTTAGAGCAATAAAAGGCTTAAGGAACTGTAGTTCCAATCTTAGTAGAATAGAAGCCCCACCTTAGCCCCAGAAGCTATGGCATTTTTCAATTGCAATGACAGTCTTGAGTATTTTTATTGAGACATCATTACATTGATCTCTTCTTGTTGTTGAGAGGTTTTGAACGAGTCTCTAATTAACTTCTGTTGAGAATGCGATAAGAACAAGAAAAAAGTGAAGTCATCTCGCTTGACTAAGTGATTGGAAAAACATTCTATAAATGAACTTATAATGGGATGTAGGCTTTCACGGCCACTGTTCCATAAAGATGTATCTTTCCAACCAACAAAACCAAGGAAATTCAACATGTGAAAGATGCACTGCAGAAGAACGGCTACAAACTGCAAGAGATTCGGAGATTAGCCGAAGCTAACAAGAAATAGAAGCATGACCTGGATGGAACTAAAGCCAGCAGGATACGCACGTTGGAGTCACGGACAGGCTGAAGAAAACCCTGGACAAGAAGAACAGTCGAACAGGGTGCGATTTCATTTATCATCATCTTATTAAGACGGCTTGAAGCGCTCGCATTGGTAGAGCTGCCGTTCTCTGATAGTGGCAGATCAGAGTTGCGTCGATCGCATCTCCTCGCTAAAATTGGTCCTCCGGCCGAGTATTATTCATTGTTTGGAAACAGTTATTGGTAAGATTACTTTCAGCGAGGTAATGTTGTGGCAAAGCCTAGAAAACACATTTTACACTCTCAAAAATACATATCACGAGCTGCATGGTAGTCCGATAACCGATAGAGCTTGGAAGCCAATGCATTAGGATCCATCACACACAAAAAAACCTTTTTATTCTAGAGAGAGGGAGGAGAGAGAGAGAGAAAAAGGGGTGGTTGTCAATTTATCAGACTCCATACTTCAACCAAAAATATTTTAATAAATAATAGCCAATTTTCTAGTCATATTTTGGATGCTAATTACAAGGAATAAGAATTTTGTAATCGAATGATAAAAAATAGTAAAATGTCCAAAAATGCCACAATAGAAAAAGTAACACAGGGTGTTTTCTAATTGAATGTTCATATAACGTTTTCTTTTTAAAATGGACCAAAAAATCGTCCCCTAAAATATTGACATTCAATTAGGGAACACCCTGTATTGTTCCCCCGCGAACGAGTCGTCACTCGACAAGGTCTGAACTAGCATCGTCAATATTACACGACGCAGGTCGGTAACAGCAGATACAACAACAGATACTAGCTCGGACAATTAGTGGATTGTCAGCTCCGCTTGATGCCTCGAGCTCCTAGCAGTCTAATGGTGATTCCATTAGACGCGATAGAACGTGAGCTGACTCAGCATTAGCTTCTAAGGGTTATGACAATTAAAGCTCCGCTGTTTTAAAACAAAATGTCCTGCTAACTGAAAATTTAATATGAAGGAGACAGGGTTGTTAACAGTTTCAACTAGATCACCTTATTTAAAAAAATGTGTAGTTGAAAAGGGTGAAGAGGAGAGAGTCCTAGACGAAGGCTGCGCAAAAGTGGATGCTTTTAGCGGTAGGAGCGCATGGATACCATCAATTTTAAACAAGATGGTACAGAAAGTGCCACGCAGACAAAAGAAGGACGACCTCCAAATCCGGTTAATCCGAGATTGTTAAAGATTATGGATTTATTGACAGAGGTGGCCAGAAAGAATCGAAATGTTACAGAAAAATTCCAAGTACGCCATTAGCTAGAAGATAAACAATGGACTCGAGAACGTAGTTGAGTTAGTTTCTCGCAGCAAAGCCAAGTAAAGGTGGTAGGGGTAAAATTAGAAACTTTTTCTACTTTTTCTTCAGTTTGCTAACAATCGTGGAATTTAAAAACTTTGCCGCCCTCTCCAATAATAAGCGAGATAGCCATGGCGACGGTCGAAAATGAATCAGCCTGTATACAGGGTGTCTCAGCTGACGCGGTTTCTTTGATAATTTGTTTATTTTACAATACAGAGAAAAAAGTTTCAAATAAAAGTTGTCCCTATTTATACGATGCATAGCTAGAAAATATTTTCAAATATACAGGGTGAGCCAATTATAGAAAAAGCGCATGTAACTTTATTATTTTAAATGGATCACCCTATATATTAAATATTTTTTAGATTCTACATGATATTTCAAGTAACTTTTATTAAGATCTTCCTAGACCTATGTGCTTTTGTTTTCGAGAAAATAAATATTTTATTAAAAATTTTGCGATTGCAGCGCTCTCGTTAATGAGCTGTAGGATCAAAACTAAAAATGGTAGAAAATTTTGGTTCGCGCAAATTGATACGTCTTGAATTGCTTTACTATTTCCAATATTAACATGTGCGGATACTTTTGTTGACATACTGTTACAGGCGCCAACATTTGGAAATATTTAAATGCCAATAACTCTGTTTTTTTAGCGGGACACCCTGTATCTATTTAGAGGGTTGGATGTAAAATTAAGTTCTCTTTCTTTTGATATAAGAATGTACCCATTTATCTTCAACCGTTTCAGAGAAAAATGTATATTTCTCCTGCTACTGTCGAAACAGACCACTTCAATTTGCACAAAGTAGGCTATGTAACAATAATATCATGACAGATATATTTAATAACTGTTTGTACCATTTATAAGTAAGAGAAGATGCAAGTTTGACGAAGGTTCTTTGAAACCCTCGAAAACATCCGAAAATTAGCCACCCCGTATATTAAATTATCTGATATAATTCCTCATATAAATCAACGCCTACTAAACATGTATTATGTCCCCCCGTACTGTTAGGGAAGCATTGTAAGTTCTTATTCTTTAATTAGTCTGTATGTGCCAATATTTCGATTTTTTAAAAAAATATTTTGCGTTCCGTTTCATTATGTCTTCCGGTATGATCGGAAATTTCAAAACCAATCAGAATATTTTAAATGCTCTGAGCGCAATGACCTCTATCGACTCCATTTTAAATTTTTTATCGAGACACCCTGTATTCGTCGAAAATCCTTTTAGAGTTTAAACAATGGTGGCAACACTGCACTCATTATTTAGATAATATAATAATTAGCACATTTGAACGATAATCTTGAATTAGAATTAAAATTAAATTAAATTTTTAAAGACTCACGAGAACGCGTCACTGCATTAAAAAAAAATACTATCAAGGTTACTGATCCTTGGAAATAGACTCGAATTAATATTTTCTTACAAAACTTTATAGAGTTCGAACAGAATAAATTCCGCACAATTAAAATTGAATCATCGTAGATTGTACCCGAAACAATCGATCGAATCAGATCGATACTTCAAGTTAGATTTTAATAAAATCATAATCGAAAAAATTTTTTATTTACCTTAGAATGTCTATTGTTCCTGTTGTGTCTATCGGGACTGATGAGATCTTCTTGCGAGTTGGTCCTCAGGCGCTTGGCCTCTGTACGTGCCTGCGTTGGCAGCACACGCTATGCGGCGGCTTGTGCTGGCAGCAGCGTAGAGGTTAGCTGGATCTGCCATAGACGATAGGTTCAAATTTCCTCCACTTATCGACACTCATTCCCTTTTATCTTCTAGTTGGCAGATAAAGGATCTTTGGCTGTACACATTATTTTGACATTTTTAACTTGACAATTCAAAGTTAGCACAAATTGATGTTAGAATGGTTGTTACTTTATTATAAAATAATAAAAAAAAAGCGATTCTCTTAAATTGATTGACCTGTTCCGACTCAAAATGCAAAATAAATCGAAATAATGACTCACTTTAAGTAAACAAAATAAAAAAATTAATGACGATGAACGATTATTTAAGAAGTATACTATAGTTTTTTTTTTTTTTATATCTTTTAGATTCACTTAAAATTAGTTTCGTCCTTACATACAACAATTGATTTAATATTAATGATTTAATTATTAATTACATGGAATTACACAAATAGTGGACAAAGGAATAGAACTCCATTACACGGTCTGAAATCTACGACATTGGGTATCAAAATACAATAAAACCATCAACGTTCGTATCGTACAGATGTTGTTTCATGTGTGGCACGAAACATACCTATATTGAGTACGTTAAAAGTGTGAACATACCAAAATGGCCCAACATAACTTTTTGGCGTTTTCTAGCAGTCTCTTAGCACACACACAAATTAGCGATCCGTCCTCAAAAATAAGACCTTCGAAGGCAAAATATAGAGTCACTGTCAAGTATGCAACACGGCTGTTTGGTACAACTACGAAACCCTTATTACACCGACTAAAATACTGCAAAAAATTTTCGCTTTTCTTCTCATTGATCCCGTTTAACGCAGCCCCGACAAAATGGAAATTCTACTATATGCGGATTTATGTTTTTTAGAATTGGAAAATATATCGTTGTAACGCGTAGGATCATATGATTAGAGAATCAAAAACAAAAGTAGCCTTTACTGGTGTAGGCGATTGTTGGATATGTTTTGCACCTTCGTACCATCTATCGTAAAACGGTAGCGACAGAGATATAGAAATCTGTAATCGTACATGTTTATTACAATTCTAATAAATAACAGATATGTGGATATTATTCGAATATTAATATAAAAAAAGTCAATATTTCAGTTTTATATTTTTGTAGTTGATTAATTTTTATGCGAAAACTAATTATTTATTTCACAGGATGTGCCAGTATTCAGTATTCGTACTTAATGCGACATCTAGTATTATAAAGATTAACTTATAAATATGAGGAAGTCAATAATAATGATAATAACCAGCATATAAGTTGGCGAACATTCAGTAAATAAAATAATCTTTGTTTATAATATCCTAAAGTTTTGGTATTTCTAATGGTTTCGGCGACGCGAAGAAGCTGGAAATCTGCGGACGAACCATCTGGGAAGCCGAATTGTTCGTCCTGTTATTTTAAAATAAACGATAAATAACTGACACATCTTAACGACGCTTAATAACGTTCAATATTGGTTATAAAACGGTAACCTGTAATCAAATTCAAACGGATAAGTTCTATACAGCTAAACCTGGCTTTATTAGTCGTCATTAAGTGTCAAATTATGGTACGTAATACCAAACGAAAAAAGTATCAAATTTGAAGCGGCCGGGTTCGCCTCGAAATCTTGAGCTGTTTCGGTTTTTTCAAATTTTCGATCAGAAGGAGAAACATTACAAAATGCAACCTGTATACAGGGTGTCCCAAATCGGGTGGGATTGCATGGGCATCTTCCTTATTACTAAAGATAGAGATTAGTTTAAATGGGCAATGTTTTTGTGAATTATGCATAGCAAACAATGGTCATCATTTCGAAGATTATATCAGTTTTTAAAATTGAGATTTGTTCTTTTTTGTATTTCATTTATTTAGGTTTATGCAAGTCTACTTGATTAAAACATAAAATTGTTAATTAAAGTAGTATTTCGTTATTTAATTATAGGTTATGTTACATGGATGTAAAGAGAAGAAAAGACTTTATTTAGTGGTATAAAAATCCAATATGGCGCCTATTTAATTTAAGAAAGTTGTTATGGTTATCTCGAAAGCCGCCATCTTAAATTTCTGTTTGACATTGATTTTGAATTGGCTATATCGAGCATATTGCTTTTTATATGAAACTTTTTGTTGTAACTTTTATACTTACGGAGATATTCGAAAAAATAGCGATTTTTGAAATTTTTGATATAACTTCTGAACGGTTCGAAATTTTGAATTTTTTAAAACACATTCTATATCAGCGCATAAAACTGCAAAACATTGCCCATTAAAACAAATCTCTATCTTCAATAATAAGGAAGATGTCCATGCAATCCCACCCGATTTGGGACACTCTGTATATTATATACAAAAACCGAGGTCAAAGTATATACTGAAAATTTCAGCTAAATCGGAGAGGTCGACATCTTCTTCAAAATCCCAAGGGGTACGCATGGAAAAAAATGTGGATTTTTAACAATTATTATCGAAGGGCGTTTGATTTCGTTCAAATTTTGAATATACAGGGTGTTTCATAATATATGCGCAGGACTTCAGGATGTGATAGCTTGTTCAAAAAATTGAAAAAAGTTTCTATCAATTTATCCCCTAAAATGCACCATTTTCGAGATACAGGGTGTTGAAATTTAATTTAAAAAATATTATTAACAATTACGCTTTAAATTTTATAACAAAAGCTACCTCCTGTCAAAATAAGAATTAGCGTGTACCTTTTTTGTGTAGAAAACATTGGTGGTTCAAATGGGCGTCCCAAGACCGTACTTTTTCCAGTGGCGTAGAAGTTGGGGAATAAAAAACAAACCACTACCCCTTCAAAATCTTCACCAATTCCCAGACAGCACAAGACATCTTATGGATGTCTTATTTAGGTCTGTATTATGTCTGAACGTTTCTCTCTCAAAAGTCTAAAAACCACGTTTTAGACGTTTTATATAACAAATTCGACTAAATGTTTCAAAAGAATATGATGCGACCATTAATAATTTCAATTTACTTTTTTATTAATACAATTTAATAAGTGATATAGTAGGCGGATAAAAAAAGTTTGGAAAATCCTAACAGATGGCGTTAGTATGCATAGACAGCTTCGACCTTCATAAAACGTCTGTCAAAACTTCAACCAGTTTAGCTTACGCATTTATAAGCTACAGCAGTGAGAAGCAACCAACCTCCGTGTAATTTGTTAGGCACAATAATAATTATGCCTAACATATCTCCAAAACAGATATCCATAAGACGTTGTAAAATGACGTCTTATAAACGTTGACAGTTGTAAAATCGGATGTCTATACGACATCTTATGGACATCTATAGAATGTAATTGACCGCCTTGTACCGTGAAGTATATAAAGCGAGCCACAAAATGTTTACCTGAATGACTGAGATAGATATAAAAGTCACGTCTGAGCTTTAGAGAATTGACATCCGTAAATAATTATATGTCAAATTGACAAGTCAAAAGTATTAGGTTTTTGATGTTAGTTTTCAAATTCTATTTTTCAGTTTTTTTGTCATTTTAAACCAGAGAACGCTTCAACGGAAAACGTCATATTTTATATTTTACTTGTTTGTTTATCTTGCGCGAGCACTGTTGGTCTGGCTTTTTTTAGTAACTGTTCTATCTCTGTACTTATATTCTTTTCGTTTATTTTAATATTATTTTAAGTAATATTTTCTTTATTACCATAATAATCATCATAATCATATAATATCAAATATGACGTTTTTCATGCCTCCCCGATACGTCGATAATATAGTTTGCTAAATGCTTACAACTAATTTACCATGCGATTACAAGAACCAATGAGAAGTCGTGCCAGATTTTTCTTATTATGATTCTATTCACTAGTTAATATGAACGAGAACACATTTTGCAATCTGTTTTATTTTTTACTTACCGTATAAAAAGATTATTCATTTTCGTATAAAATTGCTAAAGAAAACTGATTTACCGGTATCTCAATTTAAGGTTATAGTTGTAGATACTGTTCAAAAGATGTCACTACTAGTAAAAGGATTTAATGTAGAAAGAGTTTATGTCAAATCGTTTTAAACGAATTTATATTGATTAATAATAATAATTTTATTATAAATATGTTATAATTTTAGTTAGATTCATCTCGTTTGAGTGTTTCAAAATTTTTTTGTAGTGTATAAAAATATAGCAACGCTCCAATGGTAAAACAGAGAACTTTTTAGAATGGCGGCAGTTCTTGAAAGATACGTCAAGTTTGAAAAATTTCCTTTCATTACAAAGAAACCAGGATTTATTCTTTGAAATTTATGATTAGAATATATCATTTATAGATATCTAAACGTGTCCTTTAAAATTCTATCGTAATTACATCATCATTATCAGATATATTTTACAGACGAAAATTTAGATTAGGTCGATCGATGAGAGAGGCTGGTCCAGAGCTAGGGGAGCTTGGCTTAAATTCCTGCTGAAGTGCTGTTATCCCAGGTTTCCGTTTAGTTCGCAAGCGGTAACCGGATGAGAAACAGGTTCGACGCGACGTCGCCGGCGATGACTATCGTTACAGAGAACACGTTTTGCGAACGTAACTTTTACGTACTCGACAGATCATCGCGGAGTACATTTCGATGTGTGCGTTGCGTGGAAATTTGACTTTTTCTCGCGGAAAAAAATTCGTTTTAAAAGCGGGAACGTTTTTCGTACGTTAATTTCGAAGAAAAATTTTCAAATAAGCGAGGGTGATAGAGAAAAAGTATTTTAAGGTATTGACATTTAAATGTTACGCATTACTTTGATGGAAGTTTTGTTTTCGTACTTTTTTGTTTATTTATAAAACGTACTGTGTGTTGTGTGTAGAATAATATATTTTAGATTGTTTGATTTTTCGTTCTTTTTTAGAATAAAGAGTAATTACTGTTTCGAGTATTTTTTTATTTTTGTTTACATTTCATTTCTATTTAAATGTTGGTTTATTTATGTATGTACCTGTATATAGATGTATATATGTGTAAAAATAATTTTTTATTTTATAAAGGTTGTTACAATGTAACAGTGAACAGTGACAGTTAAATACTTCGCAAACTTTTGCTGATATGCTCTTTATAGACTGATTTGGTTAATGGTTTCCATACATGTCTGTTTTAAAATCATATTTCGCGCCAAAAATTTGACATTTTGAAAAGATTTATAGATCAGAGTTGCAGCCTTTCAATAGGTAGCGTAAAAACCATTTTCGGTCTCAAAGATGGTGTTGTCTGTCAATGTGACAGCGATGATCAAGAATTTACATTGTAAAATGGATTTCGACCTGTCATATGGATTGTCAAAAAAGCGCTGTCACATTGACAGATAATGACGACGACGAAGGTCTTCCATCTCATTGCTAGGGTTGGACGTTGGCCCTTAAACCCTTTTGTCATCTACTTAGTACGGGACCATCCCCGTTGATTTTAACAAATTATGCTGAAATGTCGTCAGTAGAGGCAAACAAAAAGAAAAAAAAACTAAATTTGGGGCTAGCAAGAGAGCCAGGAGGGCAAAACCGATCAGACAAAACAAAACAATCAGTGTAGAAATAAAACGAGTTTAATAATATAAAGATAAAAACAAGCATGGCAAAAATGTAAATGGGACCTCACACAGACAAGAAAAAAAATGCCAAGACAGCAGATCGGGCTAAGCCTCGGTGGTGACAGATAATGATCAATCGTATCACTATAACTTCCAATAGGGAACAGGACATATATTGCAAATTCAACATGTGGTAATACTATCGTGAATAGCTTATCTATTCATCTGTAAATTTTATTTCTACGTGATGTCGTTTCATAAAACTGTTCGATTAAAATTTCTCACAATTTCAAACGTAAAAATAAACGCGCTATTTTTACGTCACTAGTTTAAAACCATAGGAATATTTTATTATTAACAGGTGGGAACAGTGTGGTAGGTTAACTATACCAAGTGACTATAATGTTTGAAGTAAATATTCAGTTTGGCAACCGTGAAACATTTTTAGGCTATGGAATTACTTAAGTGAATCAATATTGTCAATATTAATGACTGTTACCCTGTCAAATTTTTGACACATTTCAATTTAAACATCAGGCATGTCAAACATAAAGTTTTAAAGTATTCTCTTTAGTAAGATTGACGACACTGATATAGTTTTAAATTGTGCTTCAAATTGTGACAGCTGTCAGTGACAAACATAAATTAAAGCAGCTTAGATTTGGTTATTTTTATTCAACATGTTGGAGTTACAACACAAAATGCTTGTAATCGAAAATTACTTCAGAAGTGGTCGAAAATTAGATAAATAATGCCATGATCGTCATCATAGATTGTCACGTCAGATATATTTTCATGGTAGCCAATAACTGAAAAAGAAATATGCGTCGAAATGGCAATCAAGCCAACACAAAGAAATACTTCGATTGTTGACCGCATTTTCGTAAAGGCACTGAAAAAATGAAACTTTAAACATGTATATCTCAATAAATAATAAAGATATACATATGTATGTGATCATGATATAATTTGAAAAATGTTTCGTGTCACGACGTATAAATTTAGTTAAAATTTCATCGAACGTCAGAATGGTTGGACAAACTGTCAGCTTGTATTGCAAGATTCGTCATTGGAATGTTTTTTAACATATTTTTCCGATCGTCCATTCTTACTGCGTTCATTCAGCAAGAGCAGACAGTTACCGACGGATTTATAGCACTTTAATGTGATTGGTCGCGCTTTAAATTTCGACCAATCATATCAGAGTGTTACCAACCTACAGGTAACTGTTTATTACCGCTGAATGAGGCCAATATTATCGAAGATATAAAGAAAGTGACTGTAAATGCTAGAGAGTTGCTTTCGTCTCTATTATGAAAATGGTTATGCATCATGTACACCCAGAGACTTTTGGAGTTAATTTTGATACTTATTTGACATTGACAGTTAGGAATAATCCAATTTTTCAATTTTTAAAGTAGGTATTACTGTGAATATATTTTACTTTTTTAATAACAGAGTTTAAGTGCAAAAAAGCATTTATTTTTCTATATAATCTCCTCTTAGCTCAATACACTTTGTCCAAAGTTTTTCTAATAATTAGATTCCATCCTTGAAGTGCGATTCCGGAAGGTCTGCAAAATATCCATTTACCGCTGCTTGAATCAAACGAAGAGGTGATTCGTTTGATTCAAAAAGTTTTCCAGGAACAAATTTCTTTAGATTTGGGAATAGGTGACAGTCAGAGAGAGCCAAAACTGGCGAATAAGGTGGATGACCAATTCATACTTGAAATCCTTAAATATCCCCCTTGCCAAAGCATAGCCGGCGCATTGTCCTAATGGAACAAGATTTTTTTCTTTTGCAATCTAGGTTTGATCTCACAAATTTTTTCATCTAGATTGTCATATTTAATTCTTCGTGTAAATTCTACCCTATTCTTTCTTCTGGAACGCAAACGATGCATAAATATGGCCGAAACTATCCGTCTTTTGTTTGTATTTGTTTCCTAATCTAAGATTGCTAATAAATTGTAACGTTTGACAAAAATTAAATTTAAATACGCTAGAGTATTTTTTGTGCTGGCTTGATTGCAATTTCGATGTTACTATATTTCTTTTACAGTTATTGGCTACCATGAACATATAACTGACGCAATCTGACGTGACAATCTATGATGACAATGATGACGTTGTATTTATTTAATTTTCGACCAGTTCTGTAGTAACTTTAGATTACAAACTGTTTGCGTTGTAACACCAATATGCTGGATAAATAACCAAATCTATGAGCGTCTCAACCTTAGTATTCACTACGGTCTTTTATGGGTCTTATGGGATATACACCTCTCATACTATCTTAAACGATTTGTAATAAACTGTCTCTTTTTATATCAAGGCGAAATTGTCAGTTCGGTTTATTATCGAGCGTGTTTAAGGTTGGTATTTGTCAAGCATTGTCAAGAAAATAAACGGACGCCAATGAATAAATAAACATGAAAAATGACATGTTCACTAATTTTTGTGCACTGTTAACTTCGCACGCATAAATGGAAATAAGTACACACTCATCGACTTGCGAAAGTAATTTTTATCAGACAATCTTTCTCGATCGCCCGATAGTTTTGTTTTAGAATAACCTAACCTACAAGTATTCAAAATATCTTGTTATTTAAAATGAGTTACCAACCTAACTTGTCATTGTCGAACTGGCATCTATGTGTCTATATAGTGTATCTGCATAAGACACGTGAATACTAAGGTTGAGACGTTCATAAGCTTCTCTAATTTAGGTTTGTCACTGACAGCTGTCACGATTTGAAGTACAATTTAAATCTATGACAGTGTTGTCAATCTTGCTAAAGAAAATACTTTAAAACTTTATGTTGATATGCCTGATGTTTAAATTGAAATGTGTCAAAAATTTGACAGGGTTAAATGTCATTAATATCGATTCATTTAAGTAATTCTAACCTAAAAATGTTTCAGGGTTACTAAACTAAATATTTACTTCAAACATTTATAGTCACTTGGTAGCTAACCTACCACACTGTCCCCAACTATTAATAATAAAATATGCTCAAGGTTTTTTTCGTTTTGAAATTGTGACAAATTTTAATCGAACGGTTTTGTGGCACGATATCAGGTAGAAATAAAATTTACGTATTAATAGACAAGCTATTGGTGGGTGTTTTTGTTGTAGGTGTTTTGTTTTTAGATTTTATATTATCGCTGCTTTTTTTACGGATAAAGAAGTACATTAACATGATTAATTTAACGTTTCACCATGCTGTATATATTTCCTTACATCTAAACAAAAATAATTTAAAGGGACATAACAAATTTACTGTGCTTTAATTTAAAAACATGTTAAAACCGTACGGCTATATTCTTTTTGATGTTTTTCAGTTGTGTACGCCAAGCCGCGAGCAAAACATGGCAGATAAAAAAAAAGCGTTAGGTACTAATGGCGAATGCGAGGATATTTCATTTTTAATTTAACGTAAAAAATATGATTTGGCTTACGGCTATCTAAACGGACTATACAAAAGTACCTATACAAGCATATATTTGCTACGGACTCGTATAAATTAAACTGACGTCAGAATTTGAATTAAATTTGTTAATACGAAGATATAAGAATCGAGGAGTTGAACAGCGAACAATTCACCAGATATTTTTTTGTCGTTATGGAGAAATATCAATTTCGACTTATCTAATTTATTGCCTAACAGTATATAGCGTTTCTCGTGAAAAGAAAACACGCCGGATTCAATAACGGAACAAATGTGTTGTGTAACTTTGATGACAAGAAAAAGGTCGATATAAAAAAAAGCGTAAAGTAAGATTAATGACTTTGCAACCATCAATAAACTAACCCAAGAAACAAAAAGAGAGACACGTCAGTCGTATTTTAATGAATAAGATGCATGAGAACGTCTAATGTATATTTTAGTAAATTATAAAAATATTTCGAATTTCCTTGGCCGTTTTTCCAGCCAACCAGAAGTGTTTTATCACCCAACGAAATTCGATTTTATCCATTTGCTTGCTACACTCTTAAACAACAACTACTGACAGTAACTATTGACAGTAGACGTCTGAAATTTTGACAGTGTTGCCCTTGCCGATGAATGTCAGAAAAGTTCCATCAAATACAAAGGCAGAAACTGCTTACGATTTGACAGTTCTGTGTAACTGTCAAAATTGGAAAATTGGACGAAATTGCTGTTTCTATTTCTAACCTGACAGTTTTCAGCAATAGATCGAGCAATTACAACTGATGAAAGTTGCGGATTTTTTTTTGTAGTTTGACAGCTATCGTAACGATTTTTTTTTTATGTGTGGTGGGCGCTTAGTTGCAGTGACTCCGTAAGCTGTATCACTTGTTTGGCTATCAATGCAACTCTCGCGGTGTAGTTTTGTGTGTGTTAGTTGTGTTCTATGGCTTTGTGACAGCACCATATCGCCTTTTATGATGCCGCGCTGTTAATCACTTTGCTCCCAACAGCGAATGGCAAGTCGATCCGGGATTAAACTTTCTGAAAAAATGTCACCGTCCCTCCAGAGAATTGAACCCCGACACCTATCGTCCTCCCACAACGATAGTCAGCCGCCTAACCACTGCGGCCATCGACCCGTTAATTATTTTTAATTATAATTTTTAAAGCTTCATTTTCATAGTTTCAGAGATTTTTAGATAAACTCGAGTTTATGGTCATCCGATTGAAGCGGAAATATATATATTCTAGTTTGACAGCTGTCAAAAAGATTTTAATTGAATTACAGCTATAAATTGCATTGTTGTTTGTACTATTCATAGAATAACTAGATAGAATGGCAAGTGCGGCAGTGGGGATGAACGACTATTGCAGCGCCTCTTGCAGTCATACCGGTACTACTTAAGGCACAATTTAGCGCGCGGGTTATTTAAAATTTTGTTTCTGTATTTTATCTAATGATTGCGTCAGACAAAAATTGAAATTTAACTGACATTGCGATTTGAGACAAATAAGTATCACATTAGAATGTTTGGCATACGATGATTTGATGAAATGGCAGTTTAGTATGGATAATGTCAATATATAAGCATAGAAGTTGTGAATGCTACCTATTATTACTTTAGTTAAAACAAAAATAAGTCTTATTTCATGTTATGTCATTATAATAAATACAATATTTAAACTGCTTAAAGCAATTCATATAACTGATTAAACTATAAGAATACCAAGCAAATTCGCAGATGGTATAGACCTTAAAACCAATTGGGAACCATTTAAACATTCCTCTTTAAAAGGTGGAGAAAAAGTATGGAATATTAGTTTTTGATTATCACAATTAAACATGTCTGGTTATTAATTCGTTACAATCATACCTTCAATATCTTTTCTTTCTTCACTGGAAATCGCCGTCTATTATTCATATATAGGTACACTTTATTCATTAAAATATACCTAAAGTAATATTTTCAAATTACCTACATACATACTTACATAGGCGAAGCGATATCTGTATAACCAGGATATCAGAACACTTCTTTTTATAAGATAGTTAAATTTCTCGGTTCGCTTTTACCTAAAAACGCATTTTTTGTGTATAATGTTAAAATAATATGCAATACAAAAATGACAGAAGACAATAGAGAAAATAATAGTGACAGGATAGTGACCATGGTGACAGCGAAAAAATCATCAAAAAAAGGTAAATTTACGCACTGAGTGAGAGAGATAACATTCGTTTAGTACCGGTATGACTGGGAGATGGCGTTGTTGTTCTCGTTCAAAGCCTATTTAGCTAGTTGCCACACCATGGTACTATTTCTGTCGTTTGTTGTAAATAAAAGACGGATGATTCCCACAACACAAAGAAGGTACAAGCAGCAGACCAGTATTTAAATTTAAATCAAATTTACGGCCGGTTTCATAATGTCACTTTAAAGTAAAAGTGTCCTTTATCTCGAGTTAAAGTTAAAGTTCCAATTTTTTCACTTTCACGCCTTAAAGGCCACTTTAGCGCTGTCAAATATCTACATTACACGTTAATTCATATATTCTTTACAAAAAATTAATATTCTCTCTCTCTTTCTCTCCTTCTTGCATGATAAAGTTGAAGACGTTTTAAAACACGAAAAGTATACAAAATATGGCAAGATTATTTCGTTGATTATAAGATTGAATTCTTTTGGTTAATAGATCAAACCGCGACGTCATTGTTAGAACAAATAATACATTGCAATTCCAACAAAGTCAGCAAAATTATACCTACTAACAACAACAGACTATGATTGTTACTGTATAGGATTCCATAGGAGTATTAAAAGTCTCGGCAAAAAAGTTAAAGGATGCCGCAGATTGAATCGCCTTGGACCGATCAACTCAGCAAGGAACGATCAGCACGTTTTGTTCCAAATGAAATTAAATGAAAAACCGCGCACAGCTTCGGTTTGACATGTTCAGATCGGCCCCGAATCATACGCGGAATTTCAAGTATAGCAAAATATGCGGATCGTTCTGTTCTGAGTCGATTGGTTAGAGCAGATTTAAAGTTCGCTTTCTTTAATAAATCGAGTATCAAGAGCAATGAAATGCTGCCAAAATTGATCAGCAGCAGAGTCATTTTTTATTACATTACATACCTTTCAACATTTAATACGTTATTTGTTATTTTGCATTTTAATATACCTCTTTATCTTACTTTCGAATTTTTGCTAAAATTTGCGCCTTTGTTCTGTTCATTTTACTGCACTTTTTTACAAATCAATCTTGCTACAAATCGCATGTGACAGTAGATCTGACAGATATATAACAATATTACGTGTCAAATTCCATTTTGTGTATCCAACACAAAATACGAAAAACAACTAAAATTCAGCGTTACCAACCTCAGTACGGTATGTTAAAGTCGGCTTTAACTAAAGTTTGTATGGAGCGCCATTATGAAACGGAAATAACTTTAAGCTAACTTTAAAGGTCACTTTAACTTAAAGGACACTTTAGTTAAAGGAGCTTCTACGATTGATTATGAAACCGGCCGTTATAGACGTTAGGAATAACAGATTTTAACAGTTGGCAACCACAATCCCTTAACCGGCACATTTATGACTACGCTTTTATTTTCATGGGCGCACGTCCAATAATGAATATTTGACACACCAAAGTGGTAATAAATTAAAATATGAAGTTCTTCACTGGATCTCTTGGTGCAGAAGTAGAACACTAAACACTTTAACCCACTAAACACCAAACAAGTTTTAACTAAAACACCGACGCGTTTCAACAGCAATGCTGTCATTATCAAGGCGATAATAAAACTAAATTAAAATAAAATCTACAAAAACAGGTAACCTAAATGTTATGCACGGTCAATCCGATACGCATCATTAATTTCCGATTCACGAAAACAATGACGAATGCGGGATAGGTCCGTTGTCACAGTTCATTACACATGACTTATTTTTATATATTTCTAAACTTTCGAAAATATTTAGAAACTTACAATTGTTTATTTGTCTAATTAATTTAACATTCGTATGATCGATGTTGTGATCTGTTTCAAAAATGTGTTGGGCAACGCTCGATTTCTCAATTCTATTAAATCTAAGATTAGCCATATGCTCTTTGAATCTAGTTGAGACTGCTCTCCTGGTTTGCCCAATATATTTTTGATTACAATCTTTACAATTGATTTCGTCAATTCCTGACTTTTCTAAAGGTTGTATTTTATCTTTAGGGTTACCGATGAGACTTCGTAGACTAGTCCCAGAACTGTAAACTATTTTGAGATCTAGCTCTTTGAAGATTTTACTCAAACCTTTAGTGATAAAGGGAGGGCCACAACGGGTGAAGCTTTAACATCCTCTCGAAAAGTCGTAGATTCTTTCACAGTTTTCTTATAATTAAAATTCCTAATTAACTTATAGATATGCTGAGGCTGGAAACCATTACACTTGGCCGCACCTTTTATAATTTTAAGCTCTTTCTCATACCTCGCCTTGTTCAAGGGAAAAGTGAGAAGTCTGTGGACCAAAAAATTCAGGTTTGCCATTTTGTGTTGAACACAATGATGGGAATCTGAAGGAATGTAGCGAAGTGTACTGGTTTCCTTTCTATACACGTCAAACTCTAATCTATTGTTATTTCTAATTTTAAAGTATCTAGAAAGGATTGCGGGAAAAAGATTGTTTTTATTTCAAAGCTGATCAAGGGAACAAGGTTGTTATTTTAGATAAAGGGGACTACTATGATCGGGTTAATGACCTGTTGAGTAGTGGTCCTTATAAGTCGATTTCAAAAAATCCTTTACCGAAAATGATTAGAGACGTCAACAATGTGTTTAAAACTTGTAACAAGCTTGTTACTGCCGATGTTAGACGTAAGCTACATGTTTCCAATCCTGTTATCCCTAAATTATATTGTTTACCTAAAATTCACAAACCTGGCAAGTCGGTAAGGCCAATTGTTTCGGCAATTGACTTATAAGGTTTCCAAATGGCTGACCAATGAATTTAATAATTAGCCAATACAGCAACCTAGTTTTGCAGTAAAAAATTCGTTAGAATTTATTAAAGAAATTCAAAATATTCAGTTGCTGGAGGGTGAAATATTGATTTCATTTGATGTTAGTTCTCTCTTTCCTAGTGTACCGATTCCAGACACCTTGTCGTACTTCGAGGACTTGTTGCTTCAAAATAGGTTGAGTCAACAATGTGTCCAGGAATATATTTGCTTAACTGACATCTGTATGAAACAGAACATTTTTCAATTCAACGGGAGTTTTTATGAACAGCTGGAAGGAACGGCAACGGATCGCCCTTTTTGGCTAACCTTTTCATGAGCCGTTTTGAAAAGGACTTAGAATCTGAGAGCGAATACTTTCCTAGGGTTTGGTTGAGGTATGTGGATGATATTTTCGCTATATTTGACACAAAAAAAAAAGTAATATTGACGATTTTCTCAATCGATTAAATAATCGGTTCGAAACCATAAAGTTCACTTGTGAAAGAGAAGAAAACGGTTAGCTATCCTTTCTAGATACTTTAGTAATTAGAAATAATAATAGATTAGAGTTTGACGTGTATAGAAAGGAAACCAATAGACTTCGCTACATTCCTTCAGATTCCCATCATTGTGTTCAAAACAAAATGGCAAGCCTGAATTTTTTGGTCCACAGACTTCTCACTTTTCCCTTGAACAAGGCGAGGTATGAGAAAGAGCTTAAAATTATAAAAGATGCGGCCAAGTGTAATGGTTTCCAGCCTCAGCATATCTATAAGTTAATTAGGAAGTTTAATCATAAGAAAACTGTGAAAGAATCTACGTCTTTTCGAGAAGATGTTAAAGCTTCACCCGTTGTGACCCTCCCTTACGCTCCCTTTATCACTAAAGGTTTGAGTAAAATCTTCAAAGAGCTAGATCTCAGAATAGTTTACAGTTCTGGGACTAGTTTACGAAGTCTCATCGGTAACCCTAAAGATAAAATACAAGCTCTAGAAATGTCAGGTATTTACGAAATCAATTGTAAAGATTGTAATCAAAAATATATTGGGCAAACCAGGAGAGCAGTCTCAACTAGATTCAAAGAGCATATGGCTAATCTTAGATTTAAAAGAATTGAGAAATCGAGCGTTGCCCAAAACATTTTTGAAACAGATCACAACATCGATCATGCGAATGTTAAATTAATTAGACAAATAAACAATTGTAAGTTTCTAAATGTTCTGGAAAGTTTAGAAATATATAAAAATAAGTCATGTGTAATGAACTGTGACAATGGACCTATACCGCATTCGTCATTGTTTTCGTTAATCGGTAATTAATGATGCGTATCGGTTTGAGCGTGAATAACATTTAGGTTACCTGTTTTTGTAGATTTTATTTTAATTTAGTTTTATTATCGCCTTGATAATGACAGCATTGCTGTTGAAACGCGTCGGTGTTTTAGTTAAAACTTGTTTGGTGTTTAGTGGGTTAAAGTGTTTAGTGTTCTACTTCTTCACCAAGAGATCCAGTGAAGAACTTCATATTTTAATTTATTACCACTTTGGTGTGTCAAATATTCATTATTGGACGTGCGCCCATGAAAATAAAAGCGTAGTAATAAATGTGCCGGTTAAGGGATTGTGGTTGCCAACTGTTAAAATCTGTTACTCCTAAAGTAGTGACCACCGATGGGAAGAGATGAGAAGATAATTTCTAATATGATAACCAAAATAGGAAGTCTTAAAAATTTTTCCAAGTTAATCCAGAATCAAACTAAAATACCTCATGGTGAGGCTCCAAGAGAGAATTAATCCATCCACCGAAATCCTCGTAGGAGGCTGTCTTCTTCTGTTATTGGTGGAATCTCATGGCTACATACTTCTCTTTGTTGATAGCCCGTTGAGGATGCAAGCGAAGATTGATCTCGTTTCTAAATATCGTGTACCCAATAGTATCATCCTCAATCCTCCAATTTGATCTGGAATTGTTTAATCTTCTCTCGATAATCTTAATTGTATACCTAACAGAAGCTGTAAATATTAAACAGCAGTTAACGATGTTAGGTTATTATTATACATGTCAGTATTATATTGTAGCAAAATTGACATTAACACATTAGCTCGTATTAAAAGCTTTATCTCTTTATGAAGGATCGGATTACTCGACACATTCGCGGCGATTTTTATGGCTATCAACGAACAATAACAATAAAATTACATGTTTATATAGGTTCCCCCACAAACTATAACACAATTATTTTATGCTCGCATTAATAATAAAAAAAAAAGCACGGAAAATATTCTATCCAACTACTGACGGGCGCGGGCGTAGGCGATTTTAGATCTCCTTTAGGGACGTCCTCAGCTTCGAGCTATAATTAGTTTACGTTTTGAATTAACTCTAAAGATTTCTGACCTTTCTGACTTAATTTACTTTCCTTTTAGGGAAACATTTCAAGTTTAATGATACAATTAGTTTTCGTTTTAAATTAAGTTTAAAGAGTTCCTACTGTTTTCATTTAAAGTTATTAGATTATGGAAATTTTCTAAAGCTTCCAGCCTAAACTTTTTTCGCTAATTTACATTTTATAAATTTAATTTAGAGATAGTATACGGTGTGGTAAAAATATTCGATGTGTGTAGAAGTGAAAGCTGTTTTTAATAGCACAGAACAATAAATTTTCATTGTTTTTTATTTTTCTTTATGAATTCTAAACAAAAGTAAAGTATTATAAACAAATGAAATTTATATTGATCATATCGTATTTAGAAAGTCTTTCTTTTCACTTTTTTTTTATATTGGGATGAAGAACATTCCGAAATTAAAGTCCAACAGTAGTCAGCAAGCATCTCGCTATTCCACTTGCCCTGATAGCGTTTCTCAGTAGTGGAAATATCCTGATGAAATCTTTCCCCATGCTCCACATGCTAACATCTCCAAAATTCGGGGGAAAGAAGTTCAGGTGCAGAAATGGTGAAAGAAATGTATTTTAAGACTGCTCATATTACAACTTAATGCATGATAACTTCTAACAAGTTCACTAACAATTTCCTCGTCATCCTCCTAAGGAATTCTTAAATGCATCCCAAGCAGTCCGTTCTAACCGACTTTAGAACATTCAAAGAGCTAGTCGAAGCATTCAGTAGTATCATAGTTATGGCAAAACTATGCAAGTATGGTACATTAGAAGATGCATTGATTCGGTATAGACTTATTGTAGGCATCAGAGACCATAAGTTATCGGAATTGCTGCAAATGGATGAGACATTGAACCTAACACGAACCATAGGGAAGATCAAACAGGCAGAAAACGTCAGGATTCAGAATAAGGACTTAAGAAAGAAGATGGAGAATTTGAGAGAGGAAACGGATGTGGACGCAGTCCGGGTAAAAGCAAGCTCAAGAAAACAGAGGTATGAAAACAGAAAAAATCAGCATGCTCGAAGCGGCAGTCAACCGACAAAGTACCCACAGTGTTTTAGATGTGGTGTGAAACCAAGCCATCCTCTAGCTAAGTGTCCTGCAGCAAAGGCGAAGTGCAACAAGTGTAGTGCTATTGGACATTTAAAAAAAATGTGTCAAACTGGTCGTATTCGTGAGATACAACAAGAATCGGAAACAAGTGACAGTTCTAGAGAAGCTACTAGTAAATGGTAAGCACATTGTATTTAAAATAGATACAGGGGCGGATGCGACAATATTATCAAAGAAATCGTTCGATGAACTAGGCATGGAAAATAAATTAAGGAAAACTAACATCAAATTAATGGGGCCAGGACGAAATGAACTGAGAAGCATTGGAAGAAAATCGAAATATGAAAGCAAAATTAAAAATGTACGTAGTAGATACAGCAGAAAATTTGTTGGACAGACCAGCCATAGAAGAACTACAGCTCATGGAATGGGAAAATGATAAAATCAAAATGCACGTCAGTGAAGATATGAACAGTATAGAGCAAGGCAACAAAGAAATATCGGACGGATTATATTACCAAAAAATATAACAGTTGGTAAAATCAAGAATTTTCAATATAATATTCAAATAAACAGGGCTGCCCAACTATATAGTGTAACCGTGTCAAGACGAGTGCCATTACCATTATTAGAAGATGTACGCAGTGAGTTAAAGAAAATGGTGGATGAAGAAGTCATAAAGGAAGTCATAGAACCAACAGAATGGTGTTCACCCATGATAGTAACAGCAAAGAAAGACGGGAAGATCAGGATTTGACCCGATTTTACGCAACTTAACAAAAGTTGTGAAAAGAGAAACGTATCAGTTACCCTCAGTAGAAGAAACTCTAGGGAAAATTCAAGATGGAAAAGTGTTTTCCAAGTTGGATTGTTCGTCAGGATTCTACCAACTATAGTTAACGAAAGAGTCATTCAAATATACTACCTTCATAACACCTTTTGGAAGATTTGCCTACCAAAGATGTCCGTTTGGCATATCAAGTGCAAAGGACTCTGCAGAATATCATCCACAGTAGCCAGGTTAAGGGTGTAGTGGTACATGAAGATGACATTGTGGTGAGCGGTCAGGATGCGGCTGATCACGACAAGAAACTGGAAATAGTGCTAACAACATTAAGGGACAATGGAGTAACGTTGAACTTAAGAAAATGCGAATTTAGAAAAACGCAAATTCAATATTTAGGTTACATTGTATCAAAAGAAGGTATTCAACCCGACCCAGCAAATATAGAGAGTATTATCAAGTTCCCAGAACCAAAATGTGTTACGGAAGTGAGAAGATTCTTAGGGCTCGTGACATATCTAACAAAGTTCATAAAAGATTATTCGGCGAAAACGCACGCATTGAGGGAGTTACTGCATAAGGATAGACAATTTCCATGGGGACAACCACAACAAAAGAGTTTCGATGACATCAAAACATTATTAACAACAGTACCGACTTTGGCAGCCTACAATGTACAGTATCCTACAAGATTCTTCTTCTTACGGCGTTGGAGGCGTTTTGGAGCAGCTACAACCAGATAGCAGTTGGAGACCTATATCATATTGTTCAATGTCACTTAGCATCGCTGAGCAGAAGTATGCTCACATAGAGAAAGAAGCTCTAGCCATTGCTTTTACATGTAAGCGTTTCAACCAGTATTTATTAGGAAAACAATTCGAAATAAGAACAGACCACAAACCGTTGGTTCAAATATTAACAACAAAACCAATCAATGATCTGTCAGCTCGGTTACAATTACGTAGGCTGAAAATGACAATTTACGATTATACTTGGAAGAAGAATGCTACACTGCATCCATTATTAATACAAATATATCTGATCATTATGGCCAAAGGATTTGCTGCTCTTTCTCTTTCTCGGATGTTGAGTCTCCTCCTTGTGGCGTTGCCAAAAGAATTTTTGACGATGGCTCACTGTCCCTGTTTTCGGAATCGATGTCTGGAGAAACTTGGCATGGCTTGTTTGAGGATGAATCTTTGGATACTAACTTTTCTTGTTTTCTCAACAGATTTTTATTGTATTTTAATGCTGCTTTCCCAATCCGTAAAACTTCATGTAGTAAAGCTAAGAAATCATGGGTCACCTCTGAAGTAATTGTCGCATCTGACAACGTGCGCCTTGCACATAGGATGTTTAGAGAAGGTTTACTTAGTAAGGAAAATTATAATGGCTTAAAACATACTTATGATATATTTATTCAAAACACCAAAAAAGAATTTAATGACAATCTAATGGCAGCTTCTTCGAATAAGTCTAAAACAGCGTGGAAATTGATCAATGATGCAACAGTTGGAATAAAGAAACCTGGTAATTTAGCAATTAGAGACAGTAATGATGAAATAGTTGCTGACCCTATGAGATTATGTGGCCTGTTTAGTGAGTACTTCGCTTCTATTGCGGATGATGTTAGTATTGTAGACAACCCGCGTTGTACCTTGCAAGCTATCGGTTTTGGCAGTGTAGGAACTATGTTTGTCAGTCCGACGGATGATCATGAAGTCCGTGACGTAATTGTGTCTATTTCTTGTAAGCCTTCTTCAGGAATTGATGAAATCCCATGCAACGTTTTGAGATGTGTTGCTCATATCATTTCGCCGCCTTTAGCGGCTTTAATTAATAAATCCTTTCAAGAGGGCGTCTTCCCTGAGGTACTAAAGATTGCCAAGGTTGTGCCTGTCTTCAAAAAGGGAGACAAACAGCTTGTGAACAACTATCGTCCAATATCTGTTCTATCTTGTTTCGCTAAAATTTTTGAAAAAATAATGTATGCTCGGTTATCTAAATATCTACAGGAGAATTCTCTGCTAGCCACCAGTCAGTTTGGATTTAGGAGCTCATGTTCTACCAATGATGCTCTTTTCAAGGCTCTGAATCATATTTATAAACTGTTAGATGATGGCCGGGTGGTAACTGGCTTGTTTTTTGATCTGAGTCAGGCATTCGATAGGGTTAACCATGAGGTACTGCTTCAGAAGTTGTCCTTGTATGGGATTAGGGGTGTGGGTCTACAGTGGTTTGGGTCTTACTTGAGTAATCGTAAGCAAATTATATCAATAGGAAGTACAGTTCCTTCGGCGACGTCTTCGGCAACTAATGTCACACGGGGTGTTCCTCAAGGATCCACTCTCGGTCCACTGCTATTTTTAATTTATGTTAATGACCTGCATATGAGCTTCAACTTGCACGATATTTACCAGTTTGCGGATGATACTACTGTCATAGCATCAGGTTCAGACATTGAACAGGTGAGTAATGTTGGAAACATCTACGCTGAGAGCATGTTACAGTGGTTCAATATGAATGACTTGAGAGTGAATCAATCAAAAACTAGTCTGATACCCTTTTCATCTTCAAGACATGTTCCTGGTCAGTCAGTTCTGATTCGGTTGGGTTCTACTACTATTCCCAATGAAACCAGCACCAAATTTCTGGGTTGTCTGATTGATAATATGTTGACGTGGGAATGCCATATAACGTCACTGTGTTCAAAACTGTGTTCATTCAATTATGCATTACATAAACTGAAGGGCTGTGTCACGCTTCAGTCCTTACTTATGTTTTATCATGCGCATGTTGTATCGCGATTGAGGTATGGCATTATTTTCTGGGGTTCTTCTTCGCACTTTACTCGGTGTTTTCTCCTACAAAAACGTATAATAAGAAATATATTTTCACTTAAGAGAACGGACTCGTGTATCCCAGTTTTTAAGCAGCACAATCTCTTCTCCCTGCCTTCACTATATTTGTTTGAGTGTGCAGTGTACGTTCATGAGCATCGTCCATCATTTATTCGGAATGGTGACATAAATACATTTTATAGTACTAGACATACTGATGCATTGACCATACCTAAACATCGACTAACACAGTATGAAAAAAGTCCAAATTATATTTGCATTAAGGTATATAATAAATTGCCCACTAACATTAAAAATATAAATAGCACAAGACAGTTTAGGTTAGCTTTAAGGTCTTTCTTGATTGATACCTGTGTATACCGCGTGCGGGATTTTCTTGATGGTTAGTAAGTTGGTGGCTTGGCTAGTTGCAATTTGGATTCATTCTGTGTAGTTGTTTGAGTTGAGTTTTTATATTGAACGTATGTACAGTAATTTTTATATTTTTAATATTGTGATCTGTGTATTGATTTTGTATTTTATACTGACAAAGCCCATATCTTGTGATCAGTTGGCTAATAAAGATTATTATTATTATTATTATTAGACGAAGAAATGTTATCAAAATTCAAAACAATAAATACAATCGCTACCATCCAAAATATCAACATAAAAGAAGAGAACACATTTGAGAAGATTAGAGAACAGGGATGGCCAGAAACAAAGAATTGCAGACGAGATATTTTGCCGTACTATAAACATAGAGATTATATAACTATTGTAGACAACATGTTAACCTACCAAGATAGGATAATAATACCACCGCGTGAGCGAAAACAGTGCCTGAAATAAATACATAGTGGTCATCTTGGTCTTAACAAAAACAAGTCCAGAGCTAAAGAGACAGTGTGGTGGCCAGGGATAAGTCAACAGATGATATGGTGAATAACTGCCAAGAATGCATTAGAAACAGCAACATGAATCAAGTCGAACCAATGCTATCATTCGGCGTGGAAGCCCTACCTTGGATATGTGTTGGAACAGATCTTTTTGAATTCAGGCCAAAGAAATATTTAGTAGTCCGAGACTACTATAGTAAGTACTTGGAAGTGGTTGAACTAAAGAGTACTAAAAGTACAAACGTTATAAACCAATTAAAAGAAATATTTAGCAGGTTCGGAATCCCAAAAATAGTCAGAAGTGACTGTGGTCCACAATACAATAACTACGAATTCCATAAATTTGCCAAAGACTATAACTTCGAATGGAAACCGAGTAGCCCGACCTGCCCGAGATCTAACGGGTTGGCAGAAAGCGCAGGGAAGACCCGCATGATCCCAACCTAGGACTACTAGCTTACAGAAACACCAAGCTTAGTTGTGGCGCATCTCCAAGTGAACTTCTCATGGGGGGAGAATATTGCGAGAAAAAATCCCGATCCACAACCATAAACTACAGATTAAACCACCGGCTCAAAAGGTTCATAGGGAAATGAAGATAGCGAAAGAGATACAGAAACGCAATTACGACAAGAGACACGGAGCAAAAGAGCACAAAGAATTAGAGAAGGAGGACAGAGTATGGATTACCAATGAAAAAAAAAAAAAAAAGGAATAGTAAAAAGAAAAATAGGAACAAGATCATACCTAGTGGGAACAGAAGACGGAAACGACATAAAAAGAAACAGATACTATTTGAAGAAATTGCCGGACAAAGACGAAGGCAGTCGAATGGAAACAGAGAATAGAAAGAATAAAGGGACGGAAGAATCAAACACCCAAGCAAGAAAGCGGAAAAGGGAGCGACCAATCTACCTCAACGACTACTGTTAAAAACAATAAAAGAAAGGGGGATGTGTAGTGAGGTGGATGCGGAAATTAGTAGACTCGAGTGTACGCTTCGGAGAGTAGTGTAGTCGAGTGTACATAAATAGAGGTATTAAGAGAATAGAGAGGTTATGTGAAAAGACAGTAAATAAATGGATGTTATAAAAACACTTTGAATTCAGTAATCATAAATAATCAGATATTAGTAACGCATCAGAAATACATAACACAGCCATTGCCAACATTTTTGCAAAATGAAAGACCTTCTTCAGTTGAAAAATACCATGACAGTTCTTTCCGGCGATTTCGATATACAGAAATACGCGTACCCGGAGACAAAAACTTCCATTCTTGCAGTCTTGATCTTAATATTTCTGCCTGAGTTTTTGATAAATTGAGATCTCGAACTAGGTCATTTAATTCCAAAATTGATTTATTAAATGAGACGTGTCCTCTTGAGATGGCAAATATTCTTCATCTGCGTCCGACAACTCTGAAATGTATTCTTCTATCTCGGTTTCAACATGTTCTTGGTTCGAAACATCCATAGGACTTGGTACCGGCAAAGCTTCCGAATGAGGAACTGGACGAGTGGCAGAATGTAAATTAGGATAGGTAATTTTATCCTTATTTTTACTGGAAAACCCGAAGGTTTTTGTACAGCAAAAGTAGCATAGTCTGTCGAATAATCCTTTTGTTCTCGCTGAATCATAGGTCTACCAAATGGCATAGCTATGCTCTTACCTTTTATCCAGAGCTCCTCAAAGTAACAGCACATCGTGCACAAATATTACGAGGGGTCCACAACTTGTCTTGATTTGTAATTTTTAATTTAAAATAAATACGATTTGTCTATTAACTGTGTAATATTTCGTCTACACTGTTGAACGGTGAATTCTCCACATAATAAAAACTAGGAGTATTAGGATTGTTTACACACCATGGTGTGCAAGTGGCATAGTTTATTTAAACAAGGAAGGGAATCCCTTGAAGACGACCCGAGGCCGGGCAGGAGCATTGAGGTGACCACGACGCCAGCAGGTACCCTTCAAAGCAAAAGGTAAACATGTAAAAAGAGACACTGGAGAACTAATCTACAGTGACGTTTGTGAACTAATGAAGACAGAATCGTGGTGCACGATATTTTGCTTTATTCAAAGATGATCACACAAGTTATCGTACAGTATATTTTCTTAAATATAAATTGATGTTTTTGTTGATGTTTTAAGAAATTTTATTACCAATCAAAGAATAAATTTGGTTATTCAATGAAAGTTTAGATACAGATAGAGGGACAGAATATGTCAATGAATATTTTCAAACTTTCTTGCAAAAGAATGGCATTGAATTTGAAAAGACAGCTCCGTATACACCAGAACAAAATGCACGTTCAGAACGAGTAATGCGTACCATTGTTGAAAGTGCTCGTTCAGTGATGTACCAAAGAGATGTAAATCAAAATCTATGGGCTGAAGCTATAAACTGTGCTGTCTACGTCCTGAATCAAATCAGTGGAAAACCCCATTTTAAGGATGGACTGGAAAAAAAACCCCAACTACATATTCCTAAAGAAAAGAGGACAAAATGGGATCCAAAGAGCGAGAAACTAATACTTATGGGTTATGATTGACATTCGACGAATTACAGATTATTCAATAATTACAATAGCAAGAAATGTAATTTTCAACGAAAACACCTACAAAGAAAAGGAAACTCGATAGAAATGGAAAAAGTGAGTTCAGAAATAGATGAGAAGAGGGATGAATCAGAAGAAACGAAGGAACATGAAATTGATGACGAAGAAGATACTCAAAATACCAAAGAAAGTGAACAGTGAAAATGTGAATGAATCGAAAGAAGCTATTAAAGAAGATCTAGAAGAATTAGAAAAGAACAAGACATGGGAATTTCAACCAATATCTCTAGATAGAAAAACAATTTGTTCTAAATGGGTAAAGCAAGATTATGTGCCAAGGGATTTGCTCAAGCTAAGGGAGTCGATTATTCAGAAACGTTTACTCCCTAGACTAGATATGAGACCATTAGAACCCTTCTCGCCATTGCAGTGAAAAACGAAGAGTACTAAAATATCACCAGACATAGTCTGCAAACTTAAAAAGGCCCTGTATGGCTTAAAACAAGCACCTAAATGCTGGAACAGCAAATTTACTGATTTTCTAAACACGTTTGGTCTCAAGGAATGCCAAGCTGAGGTGATCCAATTACAGTTACGTACTATATGTAGATAAAGGTCTCATTATGTCTAAAAACAAAGATGTTCTGAAGAAAATTGTTGATAAAATGAAACTTGTTCTTGAAGTAACTGTCATTGAACCTAATCATTTTGTGGGACTCGAAATTGAAAGAAATGAAAAAGACAAATCCATATTTATTCATGTAAACAGCTTTATAAATAGAATTATTCAGCGATTCAAGCTTGAGGATGCTAAACCGTGTAGCACACCAACAGATTGCCAAACGACAGAGATGTCATTGGTTTACGGCGAGTCTTGTCCAGGAAAAACCATGGTGTACAAGTGGCATAGTTTATTTAAACAAGGAAGGGAATCCCTTGAAGACGACGTGAGGCCGGGCAGGAGCATTGAGGTGACCACGACGCCAGCACTTATCCAAAAAGTTGAAAAAATTGTACTCGAAGATGCTCGACTAAACAAGAAACAACTCGCAGAAATGGTTGGAGTATCCAATACAACAATTTTTAAAATCCTACACGATCATCTCGGCATGTCTAAGGTCAGCGCAAGCTGAGTGCCGAGAATGCTCACGCCGCCGCAAAAACAACAGCGCGTAGAGTATTCGCGTGCATTTTTGGACATCTGTAATGAAGACAAGGATGGTGTATTGAGTCGACGAAACTTGGGTTCATCATTATGAACCTGAGTCCAAACAAGACTCCAAACAGTGGCATAAAAAGGGCACAGCACCTCCCAAGAAATTTAAAGTGTCACAATCAGCTGGGAAACTCATGGCAACGGTATTTTGGGACTCGGAAGGAATATTGTTGATTGATTATAAAGGTAAAGGTGTTTCTATAACCGGAGAATATTACGCTTCAATATTAGAACGACTAAAAGAAGCCATTAAAGAGAAAAGACAGGGAAAATTGACGAAAGGTATGTTGCTTTTGCACGATAATGCGCCCGTCCACAAGAGCCGCGTTGCGTTAGCTGCCCTGCATAAGGTGGGCTTCGAAATTGTGAATCACCCACCCTAAAGCCCAGACTTGGCCGTGAGTGATTATTACCTGTTTCCGAATATAAAAATGTAAAAAGAAGCTGGACGACATTCACATCCATGGGTAAAAAATTTACTGCCGATAAATAACAGAAAAAGACTTGAAATAGACAAATCTAACAAGTAGAAGCAATCGTGCGTGGTTGATTAACCTGAAGAATTATGTTTTGGAGTTAAAAATGCTGTTTCTGCTGGTTCTAGATTTTGTTAACCTCAGATTCCAAAACACACACACACACATGTCCACGAACCGATAACATATCGACAACTTTCGCTAAATAAATCACATAATTAAATTTATACGACATCAAACGAAACCTAAAATGAAATTCGACGAAAAAACTAACAAGCGGAGCTATCTGTAGGGTTTAAAATAGATTGTCACAGAAGAGAGAGGTATAAATTTAAAACATTTCGAATATTGCTTTATTCGGTAGACCGTGAGAACGTTCGAGAGAGTTTTATCGATTTACGCAGCAAAAAAGTTTTTTCCAGTCCGTCTGGAAATTTCTCCGTTAATCCTACCTCTCTCTGTGTGTGTTTATCTTTAGCTACATGAACGCAACTTCGGGATCTATCCAGCTTAAATTTCGCCCTCTCTAAATAGCTTCCCTATATTGGAAATGAACGGAAGTTTGTATAGTAATCGTCTTAATGATTATCGACACAGATGATATTACAATAAATCTACATATACATATATTTCTTAAATTTTACATACGTAACAAAACGGTTAATTTACTCCTACAAAATCGATTACGTCTTTCATCATTGCGGTGCACATAAGATTAAAAGAACAGCACTTGTAATGGTTAAAACGGCGAGAACACCCATAAATGGCACTTCCTGACCAGCTATTTTAAACGGCTCTGGTTTATCCGTCGAATCATCCGAATTTTGTTTCGCCATCTTCAACAAACATAAATTCAATTTATTTTTACTCGAAAATTTATAACTATTGACATGTCAAATTAAACGTCACTTGATGTACTTAATGTCATTTTAAATAAATTCACTTTTTTCACGTAACGAGGTGATTGTCAGTGTCAATATGTCAAGCGATTCAGATACTGATATTTTGCTTTTTCATTTTATTCAAAGAAAGCGAAAACGTTCCCGTCACAGGTGGGTACGAGATTTATTTCTTGCTAGGGAGACACTTGAGGAGTATCACCATTTATTTCCTCAACTGCAGGAAAATGAAGCAAAATTTTCCAGCATTTTTTTTTTTGAATCTCGAAAAGATGATTGATTTGATTGTGAGCATAGCTATGCCATTTGGTAGGCCTATGATTTGGCCGGAACAAAAGGATCAATCGACAGACTGCTACTTTTGCTCTACGAAGACCTTCGGGTTATCCAGTAAAAATAAGGATAAAATTACCTATCCTAACTTACCTTCTGCCACTCGTCCAGTTCCTCATTCGGAAGCTTTGCCAGTACCAAATCCCATGGATGTTTCGAACCAAGAACATGTTGAAACCGAGATAGAACACATAGAAACATTTCAGAGTTGTCAGTGACACAGATGAAGAATATTTGCCATCTCAAGAGGACACGCCTCATTTAATAAATCAATTGGAATTAAATGACCTAGTTGGAGATCTCAATTTATCAAAAACTCAGGCAGAAATATTAGGATCAAGACGGCAAGCAAAACTTTAGAGAAGATAATTGACAGACATTTGAGGGACTCCGTATTGGCAAAGCTGCCTCTAGACGAGAACCAATATGCCTATCAACTTGGAAAATCTTGTGAGCAAGCTATTCATGAGCTTGCCCGACGAGCGAAAATTGCCTTAAGCAACAAAGAAGTCGCGCTGGCTACCTTCCTTTCTGTCAATGGGTAGGGAACTTCAAAGACGTGGAGTCGAGCCAACGGTGACAAGGTGGATCGACGCCATGATAAGAAACAGGATGGTTCATGTGTCACAGAACCTCTGCACCATAAAGGCGACCGTGGCAGCTGGCTGTCCACATGGCGGAGTGCTGTCACCCTTGCTGTGGTGCCTGGTGGTGGATGGCCTGCTCTCCGATCTTCGGACGGCGGGTTTCCACGCACAGGGACATCACCATCATGATCTGCGGCAAGTTCGAGGGCGTGATATCCGAGAGGATGCAAGTCGCACTCGGACTCGTGGAGAGGTGGTGCGAAAGAGAAGGGTTAACTGTTAACCCTAGAAAAACGACCATGGTCGCGTTCACTCGAAGAAGGAAGCTTTCCAGACTTCAGTGTCCGACCATATTCGGCTCAAAGATACCCGTGTCCTCTGAGGTCAAATACCTGGGGGTGACTCTGGACGCCACATTGACGTACAAACCACACCTGGAACAGGTAACAAACAAAGTCACGAGGGCCTTTTGGGCCTGCAGAGGAATGTTTGGTAAAACGTGGGCGCTGAAACCTATGATGGTACACTGGCTGTACACGAAAGTTATAGTACCCTCTATAACTTACGCAGCGTTGGTCTGGTGGCACAAAGCTAGTTTTGGCTATGCGGCCAACGCACTCAGTAAAGTCCAGAGGATTGCCTGTTTAGGCATCACTGGAGCCATGTCTTCGACGCCTACTGCAGAGATGGAGGTGATCCTTGGGCTTCCTCCGCTGCAACTTGTTCTGTGGTCGGAGGCAGTCTTAGGGGCCTACAGAGCAAAATGTAGTGGATGTAGTGGCTTCTCCGGTAGAACGGGAGATCACCTACATAGAGCAGACAGTACCACTGTTCATGAGGGCGGACAAGATTCCGCCCACTTTCAGTTTCAGTGGGGGATACAATGTAAACATCTCCAATAGAGAGATTGCCGAAACTCTCGCCCACAAACCGAGACGGCAGGTATCTCGCCTCTAAAACGCCTAACGGCACGGGAATTGGAATTTGGAAAGATGGTGAAACCGAGGGTGAAGCCTTCAGCCTAGGGAGCTCCGAGTCCATCTTCCAAGCCGAAGTAACAATCCAGACCTGCGCGGAAGGCATTTTAAACTGCCCGCAGGTTAATGGAGCAGTGGAAATTCTCTCTGACAGTCAGGCTGCCCTTAGGGCACTACAAGCTATCAGGTTCGATTCCGAGGCAGTGCTACACTGCCATAAGACTCTCGTAAAACTGTCGAGACGTCTCAATAAAAAATCTGAAGATTACGAGGAAATTGTTAGTGAACTTGTTAGAAGTTACCATGCAATGCATTAGGCTGTAATATGAGC
This sequence comes from Holotrichia oblita, assembly GCA_023690525.1. Classification (NCBI taxonomy): domain Eukaryota; kingdom Metazoa; phylum Arthropoda; class Insecta; order Coleoptera; family Scarabaeidae; genus Holotrichia; species Holotrichia oblita. The sequence goes on from CM043017.1 coordinate 189,354,580, forward strand.
AGTCTTAAAATACATTTCTTGCATTCGCACCTGAAGTTCCTTCCCCGAATTTTGGAGATGTTAGTGACGGGGGTGATGGGGAAAGATTTCATCAGGATATTTCCACAATTGAAAAACGCCATCAGGGCAAGTGGAATAGCGGGATGCTTGCTGACTACTGTTGGACTTTAATTTCGGAATGTTCTTCATCCCAAAGTGAAAAGAAAGACTTTCTAAATATCAAACAAAATAGGTTTGTGTATAATTCATAAAGAAATATAAAAAAATGTAAATTTGTTGTTCTGTGTATCATGACACAGCAGAGATAAAACATTCAGAAGTTCAGCTCACTCAGTCAGTTTTAACAAGATATCCGTCCATGTTTGGCGTGTTACGAACGTTTCATTAACGAAGCTAATTATAATTTCATCCAAATTCTAGAAGAAAGTTTTTTTTTTCTCTTTACTCATCATGAACAATATAGGTACCGTATTACCTGGTTGTATTACACAATCCTCATTTGTTTGCTTGTTAAAATTACCTACGCATTATTGTATTAAATTCGAGTTTCCTCCGACATTCCCTTGTTTATCCTCCAACCACGGATCAGAACAGGACTACTATTTTCGAATTTCAAGGAATTCTTTCTTTTATACAGTATACAACCCGAAGGTATGATACATACGGTTTCGTCGAAAGGTTTCCTTTTCCAATTACGTAAAGGTCAAACAAACAGTAGGACGGGATAAAACGAGATTAGAATGAATAAACAAGTCGTAGGATGGATTAAGATAACTCAATTTATATATTCGCAAGGAAGATAAACTCTAATGTCTCTCTATAATACTAAAAATTTTGAATATGGCTTTGTTAAGTATATATCTACCCTCCTCTTTTCTTTTTTAAAAGAAATTCAATTATAAATATCCGCCCGGGGATCCTTTGTGATAAAACAAACTCGCCGGATTACTCGGAAAACTTCAGGGGAGAAAGGGCATATAGATAATTAGAGTTTTCGAGGTTAAAATCTCGAATATTCTTCGTGGTACTCACTACACTAATAAATGTTTTCGTGGAATTACTGAAACAGAATCCAAGTTCGATTTAAATTTATTATTATTATTATCAACCGACCTACCAAACCATCAACAGTATGACAGAGATCTCCTTAAGTAGCTTAACATTTATCTCAAGACGTGGACCAACATTCAACGCAATACCCAAACCTTCGATATGAATCGACCTACCAAACCATCACCAATAAGAACAGTTCTAATATGAACGCTTTGTTTTGGCATTCTACAGCCATTAATTAATCCGAACGGGATATAAATTAGATTGAGACTGTCCCTTTTGAGACTCTCACGGACGTCAAACCTCTCTAAACGGTTGATAGACCCTCACGACGGTATGTGGTGTCAGCGGAACTATGCCATTAGAGCACCCACTCGGACAGAATCCGAGTGTCAACACACAGAGAGAGAATCTGACGAACACGAGAGCTGTAGAGGGACAACTCGCACTAACGTACACCTCGTTGCATCAAAGCAAAATTGGAGTTCGAACCAGCGTTCATATTAGGTAGTTCCATCATTAAACGCAATATCCAAACCTTCTACAGGAACCGACCTACCAAACCATCAATAGTAAGACAAATATCTCTTTAAGTAGCTTAACACTTATCTCAAGACTTGGACCAACCTTCAACGCAATACCCAAACCTTCGATATCAACCGACCTACCAAACCATCAACAGTAAGACAAAGATCTCTTTAAGTAGCTTAACACTTATCTCAAGACTTGGACCAACATTCAATGCAAAACCCAAACGATCAACAGTAAGACAAAGACCTCCTTAAGTAGCTTAACATTTATCTCAAGTCGTGGACCAACATTCAACGCAATACCCAAACCTTCGATATGAATCGACCTACCAAACCATCACCAATAAGAACAGTTCTAATATGAACGCTTTGTTTTGGCATTCTACAGCCATTAATTAATCCGAACGGGATATAAATTAGATTGAGACTGTCCCTTTTGAGACTCTCACGGACGTCAAACCTCTCTAAACGGTTGATAGACCCTCACGAGGGTATGTGGTGTCAGCGGAACTATGCAATTAGAGCACCCACTCGGACAGAATCCGAGTGTCAACACACAGAGAGAGAATCTGACGAACACGAGAACTGTAGAGGGACAACTCGCACTAACGTACACCTGAACTGCAGCAAAAGGCCGATAATGCATTACATACAATTACTTCCTGGACAGAGGAGAACAACTTGTGTATCAATAAAGAGAAATTATGTTATGTTGTCTTTAATGTTGGGATAACTGATCTTGATCTTTCTCTTCAAGGCGGAAGTGTGTTGTGTGTGGTCACCACCAAGTTATTGGGTTTGTGGATTGACAGTGATTTGAGATGGAGTACTCATGTTGATCAGCTGTCGTCTAGACTTGCAAGTATGTGCTTTGCGTTGAGACAGCTTTCATTTCACTGTAGTGGGGACATATTGACAAGCTTCTATTTCGGTTGTATCTATCCTCTACTAAAATTTGGTATTATCCAATGGGGTCGGTCTCCGGAAGCCAATCGAATTTTTTGTTTACAAAAACGGGCAGTGAGGATGTTGAAAGATCTTAAACAGCGAGATTCCTGTAAAATACATTTTGAGACCCTGGGTATTCTCACATTGCCTTCTATATACATATATGAAGTGTTGTGCTTTGTATTTAAAAATTTTGCAATGGTAGATTATCAAAGCAATCATGGGTACAATAGCAGAGACAAAAATCATTTGCGTCCGCCTGCACACCGCACGGTCGTTTTTCAGAAACATGTAGAGTACATGGGATGTCAATTTTTCAATAAAAAATCTGTATCGTTTTAAATTTGCGTTGAAACAGTTTTTAGTAGATAGAAGTTTTTATAGTGTGGAGGAATATTGTAATTAGGTCTTTTAGTCCTAGTCATATCTTGTTATGTTGGTGTTTTGTATTTTGAACTATGTACTTGTTGTAGCAACATTTATTGACGTTACTTCTTAAGTAGGTATTTATGTGTCATTAGTATGATTGTAGATGCCTATTTTCTGAAATATTAGCTAGTTCCTTCATTTAACGCAATACCGAAACCTTATACAGGAACCGACCTACCAAACCATCAATAGTAAGACAAATATCTCTTTAACTAGCTTAACACTTATCTCAAGACGTGGACCAACATTCAATGCAAAACCCAAACGATCAATAGTAAGACAAAGACCTCCTTAAGTAGCTTAACATTTATCTCAAGTCGTGGACCAACATTCAACGCAATACCCAAACCTTCGATATGAATCGACCTACCAAACCATCACCAATAAGAACAGTTCTAATATGAACGCTTTTATTGGCATTCTGGGGCCATTAATTAGCCCAAACGGGATAAAAATTAGATTGAGACTGTCCATTTTGAGACTCTCACCTCGTCAAACCTCTCTAAACGGTTGATAGACCCTCACGAGGGTATGTGGTGTCAGCGGAACTATGCCATTAGAGCACCCACCCGGAAAGAATCCGAGTGTCAACAAAAAAAGAGAGAATCTGACGAACACAAGAGCTGTAGAGGGACAACTCGCACTAACGTACACCTCGTTGCATTAAAGGAAAAATAGTAAAGGTAGTTCACCTTCTTCCTTGTATCGACAGAGAAAGGACAACACAACCTATCTCTCGATAACTTCCAATTTCACGAGAAACGATTCCCAACAAGAATTCAATTCGTCCGATGTAAAATAACACAACCGTCTCTATAGATGTTACCTCTACCGTTGTCGACGGTCAACTGAACTGAGTTTGTCGACTTTAGGTCGTTAAAATGTTATTGTGACGTCAATGTGACGTCAACCAGAAGTTATAAAAATGTCATTAAGTCAATATTGGTATTATTCCATAATTATGTCATTTTATAATGTATCGGGCGATTAAAAGTAAATAGATAGAATAAATAATGTTCTATTCTAGAGAAAGGGAGCGATATACAGAGTGTTTCAATAGTACGGTGTCGGTCGGTATCTCGATAGGTGTTGAAGATAAAAAAACTTTTAAAATGAAAGTGTTTTCATTCTTAAAGAGGGCGATAGCTTAAAATTGCTTTCGTTTATACAGGGTGTTTTGTTTATACAGCCTTTAATCTGCAAATAGTATACAATGCAATTTCGGTTTTCCCATAATATAAACTTTCTTTAGCACATTCTACACGTTTATATTCAAAAACATATACAGGTTTTCCACGGCCAAGTGGGACATAGGGAGAATACATATAAAATCAGCTTTTAGTGAATATTATCTCCCTAATACTACTTCATTCAAAATTAAAGGCCGCATATTATAACTGGGTTAACAATGAACATCTCCACAATCATAGTACAAAGAAAGTCATTTTAATAAAACTAAAAAATTATTATTTTTAAATCTATTGTACGTGAATTCCTAATAAGACTTTTAATACGTGAGTTAGTGCAAGCGTCCGTGGCGTAATGGTTCGCGCGACGGCTTAATAACGCAAATGTACGGATTGTTTAGGGTTCGAATCGCGGCAGATTAGTTTTATTTTTTATTTTTTATCTCCAACAATAATGCTACAAATTCAATAACACTACAAAAATCAGAGATTTTGAAGACTATAAAATTTTTTGAGGATTAAGGTAAATAATGAATAATTTAGATTTTTAATTGTTACTAACGACGAATAATTTGTCAAAATAAACAAAACTTAATCAAGATTAAAAAAAAAAATAAAAAATAAAATTCATTTCTCGGGTTCGAACCCCAAACAATCTGTGCCTTACGTTATTAAGGCGTCGCGTGAACGTCTGCGCCACGACCGCTTGCACTAACTCACATGTTAAAAGCCTTATTAGGAATTCACGTACAATAGGTTTAAAAATAATAATTTTTTTGGCTTTATTAAAATGACTTTCTTTGTACTATGACTATGGAAATGTTCATTGTTAACCCAGTTATAATATTCGGCACTTAAATTTGGATGAAGTAGTATTAGGGAGATAATATTCACCGAAAACCGATTTTACATGTATTCTCCCTATGTCCCACTCAGCCATGGAAACCCTGTATGCATGTAAGTAGTTAAATAAGCAACCTGCAACGTTTTACTGACATTTCTGTCATATAAAAAGTTGACAATAGTAAAATGGATATATTTAATTTTAATTCCACTTTTGAAGGTCACTGTACATACTGTAAATGTAATATAAATCTGACGTAACAATACATCATCTTCGTCCGCCTCTAACGACTGTTCTTTTTTATATCATAATCGTGATCGTCCTCATGGAATATTAAGAGGGAGGGAATTTCTCGAGCACATCTGAGCGATTTACCGTAGAAGGCGCGAGCGCATCGTTCCACCACCCGTTCAGAGCGAAATTCCCCAAAAAACAAATTACCCATCAGTTAGCCGGCCTTCCGCTCTTGAAAATTCAGCGGTGTACGCGTATTACGGGCAGGAATGTTTATAAATTCAAAACATCGACGGAGCCATTACGTCACCGGAACTACTTATAATAACGTCTAATAAATGGTCGTCGTTTGTTTTTGGTTAAGATGCGTGAAAAGGCGAAGCTGTAACTTGTCACGATTAAAGGTTGATCATTAAGTTAATAGATGTCGCCGCGCTATTTAATAAGCTAAAACCGCTGCGAAGTTTGTGATTTGTATGTTGTGGGATCGTGAAAGGACCCTTTTAGGATGATGTATTCAGCGGTTGACAGCGCTTCAGCTGAATACTCCCCAGAAATAGGCTAAAAATAGACGTTTATCGAATTTAATATTATGTATTAAACAATTAACGGTTTATAAATCGAAAAACCGAACTACCGAAACCTAGATTTGACAACCTGTGTGGTAAATCCTTTTTCGGTAGTTCTGCCACCGCATTTCTTGCTCCCAACAAGAGCGATCTCGGCTCTCTGCTCTCTTCTCCTCCTCCTCCTCATTACATAATCTATAAATAGGCTTATCCTTAAAGACGCCAATTCTGTGTCTGAGCTAGCTCTTTTCATCGATGTTCATGACTGCCACTCATTCTTCGTTTGTCCTACGTTCTGCGTTTCTGGCCAGTTTGAAAATCTTCTCCAGAAATCCACGGTTTTGACGGTGTCCTTTGTCAGACTGACTCTTAGGACAACTCCTTCCTCAACATCTATCTTGGGGATAGTTTCCACCACAGTTTCCACAGTTTCGACACTTCCAGATTTCCTCCATTACAACCATCTGCATTCTCTTGTACTGCTCCTCGCAGAATTTCATCTCTGGATACTTATCTAGAGCCACAGCCATTTTTAGAGCTGTTAGACTTGCCATTGTCAGATCTTTGCATCTTTGAGGGTTTGTTTAAAATGGGAGATGGTGTTTTTCCCTGAGATATTGCTCTTGCGTTGCTTGATGCCCATACTGTCGTATGGGGTGATATGGGACAGAGGGGGTAATCTGGCCCATTTAGTGTTCAATTTAAATTCGGACCATTTTTATGTATAAAGTGTGAATAACTATAAAAATTACACAAATTTCGATAGGTAGTTGATGTGTGGTGGTGCCGTTTGACATTTGTCATTTTCCATTCTTGTGATTTCTGTGAAAATTTGTATCTACAATCATTATGCCCTGGACTTATAAAAGGAGACTTGGGGCTCCGTTGAGCCAGAATTATTCAGAAGAAGATCGCGAGAGGGCTCTACGTGATGTTATTGAAAGGGGCTTCTCGTTTGGACAGGCAGCAGAACAGAATAATGTACCAAAAAGCACAATTGATCGAAAATATCGAGGAGCAAACACATCTAGGCTGGGAAGGTCACTTGTTTGAAGACAACAGGAGGAAACAAAAATTTTACCCGCAATCACATATGCAGCAACTGCTGGTTTTTCCCTTCTAATCAATGCTTTCATCGAGAATTTGCCAGGTGTTGCCTGGGTTCAGCGGTTTCTCGGAATAATCAACTATCACTTCGATTATGCGAAAATGTGAAGCTGCTTTATCAGAGCTGAGCATCAACGGATTTTTCGATGAGTTTGAGAAGACTGCGGTTGATATTCGCGCAGAGAACATAATTAATTATGATGAGATCAATTTACCTGATGAGCCAGGCAAAGAGCGAATTATTGCAAAAAAAGGCTGAAACATGCCAGACGGATTATCGATTCATCTAAGACTTCTGTCTCAATAATGTTTACTGGGACAGCTTGCGAATTTCTGCTGCCACAATACGTTGTGTACAAAGCTACAAATCTCTATCCTGAATGGATCGAAGACGGTCCCCCAGATTGCCATTACATTAGGTTGAAGTCTGGCTGGTTTGACTCACAAATATTTGTTTTCTTTAATGCGGTGGGTGCTTAGTTGCAGTAACTCCGTAAGCTGTATCGCTTGTCTGGCTATCACTACAACTCTCGCGGTGTAGTTTTGTGTGTGTATGTTGTGTTCAATTGGCTTTGTGACAGCATCATATCGCCTTTTATGATGCCGCGCTATTAATCACTTTGCTCCCAACAGCGAATGGCAAGTCGATCCGGGATTAAACTCTCTGAAAAAATGTCACCGTCTCTCCAGAGAATTGAACCCCGGCACCTATCGTCCTCTCACAACGATAGTCAGCCGCCTAACCACTGCGGCCATCGACCCATTCCTCAAAATCATACTGCCATTCTTCCGGAGAAAGACTAGACCGAAGCTACTCATTGGAGATAACCTTACCAGTCACTGCAGTCTTAAAGGCTGTCACGGCATGTGAAGAAAACGATATTAAATTTGTCATGCTTCTGCCTAATAGCACGCATGTTTGTCAACTACTGGATATATCCTTTTTTCGTCCATTGAAAACTGTGTGGAGAAAAATTATTACCGAGTGGAACACAACTTACACACACTAAACTACACCGCAAGAGTTGCAGTGATAGCCAGACAAGTAATACAGCTTACGGAGTCACTGCAACTAAGCACCCACCACACATTAAAAAAAAAAAAAAAAAAAAGCTCAAAAATAGGGGCTGCATCCCGAAAACTGTGTTTCCAACTTTGTTTGCTAGGACTATCCAGTCCGGTTTTCGAGCAGCTGGAATATCCTCGCTCAATCGAAATGAGGTTTTAAAACACTTGGTGGTCCAACAGGTGATCCGCCCCCTGTTCAGACGTAAGGCTGGCTATTCCAGAAGGTTGATTGGTTTTTTAGAGGTTGCACTAGTCGAGGCTGATATTCTTTTAGCCCAGTCCGCCATATTAACATTTAGGTTTTTATTGAGGTTATCTCTTCTCGCACTGTCTATCTTTCTCTATCTTTTATTGGCATCACTACCTCACCACCCCAACTATCACTAGACTTCTGTTACACAAAAATAGAGGTCTGTTTAAGACTCATTCCTTCCATTTTTCAGTAATGCTCTTGATCGCCAAAGCTCTCATATATTGTTGTTCCAATTGGAGGTCTTCAATAGTTCGGACCACACCACCACTTTAATTTAACTTCTCCAAAGAATATGGATTCCATAGAGGACGTAGAGTCGTCAGAATCATCTTCATATCCTTTAAGAGCCTGCTCGAGGATCAAATTTTCTTCAAGCAAAATTGATTGAGTGTCCGAGCATGTTTGAAATAAGTCTTTGGGGTTCAGTTTGAATTATATTTGGGACAAACACTTCATTGCTCTACTCAATAAAGCTTTGCTTCCTTACCAATGCCTTGATTATTGACCACAGAACAGCACAATTGGATCGCTTATGATAATCTTGTAACCGTGCAGTGTCAGATGGCGATAGTGGCGACATCTTTCCCCCACATACGATCAACTTACTATACTCAACAAAATAAAATAATTAATCTTCATTTAAATTCTCCTTACCTTGATCAAACGTTCGTACTAGAATTTCATTTTTATAACGTTTGTGTCTATAATAGCGTATAACAATTGTGTTAGACATCCAAGATGATATCCGAATTACAGTATTAGTTTTAGTTTACTTAACCCCTCGGCAGGGTTGGCAATTTTCCAAAAGCCTGTCTACGTTGTAACACGCTCGTATTTATTTAACATTTCCCGGCGAAACAGTAAACGGCCCTTCGCCAAACATTAGAAGATTTCTACCCACCCTTCGGGGAAAACGGGACAGGGGTCGCTAGTTGTATTTACGCGTAGGTACCCTATTCAAGATACAAGGAATTCTCGTCCCACGATGCGTATTTGAACCGCTATACCGGAAATTGTTTAATTCACCTATCAAACGGATGCGAGCAGGTTTCCTCTTGTTAATGGAAAATAAATTCTTCGTTCCATCGTTTCTTTCTTTTAGTGTGTGTGTGTGTGTTTTGGGCAATACGATAAGAGGAAGTTGTGTTTTGGCGCGGAGTTAATGACGTCGTGTTTAGTACACGATGCAAAAACTAATTAAGAAGTTTCGAGCGCAGCTGCACTACAGTTACTTTAATGATAAAATATTGCAGCGTCGATTGCTTAAGGCTTAACAAGTTAAGTAAGTAGGTATAGTATAGGGAGATGGACCGTAAATTTCGGCGGTTTATCATCATTAAAGTTGGACGTAAAACAGTTAGAGCTCAGTGAAGATGGGAGTGGGTTGTTTTGTTGTTCGGAAATATACAGCGCCACTGATTTCTTACAAAAGCTCCGGGAGCACCAATTAAATGAACGGTTGTTCTCTGATCAGATGCGGAACCTTACAGCGAAAAATATGACAATAAATGCTGAAATTCTAAAAAGCGCTAAACATAAAAACAGAATAGGCTAAAGGTCCGTAGCCTATAGGACCGTGAATATTAATTATAGTAAAGTTAAATTTACAACAAAAAAAATAGTATTTAGCAAAATGACGTTGTGAATTAAATGTAATTGAACAATAAAAAAAAAAACAAACAAAAATTAACCTCTGCAGCCGAGACTACTAAAAATATCTAAATGAATTGATCTAAATGAGACAAAATTCTAAATTAAAATTTAGGGCGTCCTTTCACTTCACGACAATGCCCGTCCACATGCGATTAATCAAACCCAATACCTCATCACATGGTTTATCTGGGAACAATTCGATCACCCTCCATACAGTCCGGAACTAGCGCGAACTTGTTCCTGCATTTGAAGAAACATCTAGTCGGCGAGCACGATGACGACGATGATGGTGTCAAAACAGGCGTGCTACAGTGGCTGACAAATCGGGAGGCCAGACACGATCGTATTAACGGCTCCCCACAAAAAATAAAAAGTATAAGCGCTCAAATCACAGCTCCGAAGCGGCCAATTGACAGAATCAGAATTTCGGCTGATTATTCGAGTTTTCGAAATGGTGCCCGGCAATTCAATTATTACATTGGCTGTGTGGTAATAAGTAGCGTCGTCCTGTTGAAACTAAACATCGTCCATGTCATTCTTTTCAATTTGTGGAAACAAATTGCGATTGCTTGTTTATTTTTCGAAGAAAAATGGCACAAAATTTGCACCAGTCACTCGTCTTGGATGTGTCGGTTTCTCAATGATGATGTTTGGATTTTCTGAGTACCAGATATGACAATTTTGCTGATTGACATAGCCTTCGATGTGGAAATGGGCTTCATCTGAAGAGATGAAATGTCAAGCGATTTCCAGCTCATTGGGCGAACTGAAAACACATCGAATGGTCATAAGACTTCAATTCTTGGATTAATTAAATTTTGTAAGTCTTCATATCGAGGCTTTCAAGCAAAATTTTCCTTAACGAAGTGCTAGAAATGTTCAGAACGTTGAGAACGATGACGAGTTGATGTTGATGGATTTTCACAGCGACTGTTTTTGTTTTTTTGCATACTTATGGAGTTATCTTGATCGATTATTTTCAAATAGGATAAGCATCATTGCTTGACAACCTAAAGGTAGAAATTGCTGAAAAGGAGGACAGAGATTTTTGTTAAACGAATATTTTTTAGTTTTACAATTGTTGTAGTTTGTTATTTTCGTTTTCACATTAACGTTGCTTATCTCAATTATATTCATTCAATCGGTAGTCAATTAGTTTTGGTTAATAACCCATGAAAGTAATTGTGGATGGAAAACCAATGATATGGGATGAGGAAAACAATAAGTTAAAAGAAAGTAAATCAAAAAACTAAATAGAGAAGCTACTGGACTGGAACATAAGGAAGCGATATGGCAACGAAAAGGATCAGAATCTGTATATGAAATGGACAGGAATAATGACGGCAGAAATTCTAGACGGTATGGTAAGATGTTGGAGAAGGGCAAAAAGAGAAAGCAAGACAAAATTAAAATAGCACATGGAATATTAGGACATTGTTAATGGCAGGAAAGATACAAGAAATTGGAAAAGAATTAGAAAGGTAGAAAGGTTTTTTGCAAGATATTTCTTTATGACATTCTTTCTTCTTTTTATACAAATTATGTAGAACACTAATATTTTGAAATTGTTTCTCTGGCGACAACATTGTTGAATTATTTACTTCTATTTTTTGACGTTAAATATGTTAGACATTGCGTAAAAATTGTTCATTTTCATGGACGAGTATCGAGAAGAATTATTGAAAAAAAAAAACCGTCATGCAAGTTATCTTGAGTTGAATGTTATGTGGAGTGAAGACGAGTGTTGGAAGACGAATTTCCAGGGCCACATGTCAGAGAGTCCTATAAACAGGGATAAATGAATAAGAATGTGTGAACAAACTTCACCAACATTTAAATTTTTGTGTCAGGCAAAGAAAAAGCCACTTTTGACATTACAGCAAAAGAAAAATAGAATAAAAAGGGCAAGGGAACATTAGAATTGGACTATAATCGGTGTTTCTTCAGATTTGACAGTTGTAGCTGTCAAAAATCTATTTTTACGGTGATTGGATGTTATTTGTTAGCAAGAAAACCTTCTGTCAGATGTCAAATTATAAAAACAGTATGCCTGATAGCTTGACGATGTGAACCACGAAACTAGTCGCCTGTGATTAAACATATTTGTGAGAATTTAGGACCTTTCATCACTCACACTTCACATCTATAAAAACAGTATTTCTTTTCAGATTTTACACTTTTAGCTATCAAAAATCTAGTTTTACAATGATTGAATGTTGTTTGTCTGCAAAAAATATGTGATAGCTGTATTTTTTTTTCAGATTTAACAGTTGTAGTTGTCAAAAATCTATTTTTACGATGATTGGATGTTGTATGCCATCTAAAAATATTTAACAACTGTCAAATTATAAAAACAATATTTCTTTTCGGATTTAACATTTGTAGCTGTCAAAAATCTATTTTTATGATGATTGGATGTTTGTCAGCGAGAAAACCTTCTGCCAGCTGTCAAATTATAAAAACACTATTTCTTCAGATATGACGGTTGTAGCTGTTAAAAATTTATTTTAACGATGATTGAATGTTGTTTGTCGTCAAAAAAACTTCTGTCAGTTGTCAAATTGTAAAAACAGTTATTCTTGAGGTTTTAATAGGAGTGACAATAAAATATTTCCGACAGCTATCGAATTGTAAAAATAATATTCCTTTATATTTAACATCTGTAACTGTCAAAACTGTCAAAGTCTATTTTTTTGTATGCCAACTAAAAATATTTTACAACTGTCAAATAGTAAAAACAATATTTCTTTTCGGATTTAACAGTTGTAGCTGTCAGAAATCTATTTTTTTGTATGCCATTAAAAATATTTGACAACTGTCAAATTATAAAAACAATATTTCTTTTCGGATTTAACATTTGTAGCTGTTAAAAATTTATTTTTACGATGATTGGATGTTGTTTGTCAGCGAGAAAACCTTCTGCCAGCTGTCAAATTATAAAAACACTATTTCTTCAGATATGACGGTTGTAGCTGTTAAAAATTTATTTTAACGATGATTGAATGTTGTTTGTCGTCAAAAAAACTCTGTCAGTTGTCAAATTGTAAAAACAGTTATTCTTGAGGTTTTAATAGGAGTGACAATAAAATATTTCCGACAGCTATCGAATTGTAAAAATAATATTCCTTTATATTTAACATCTGTAACTGTCAAAACTGTCAAAGTCTATTTTTTTGTATGCCAACTAAAAATATTTTACAACTGTCAAATAGTAAAAACAATATTTCTTTTCGGATTTAACAGTTGTAGCTGTCAGAAATCTATTTTTTTGTATGCCATTAAAAATATTTGACAACTGTCAAATTATAAAAACAATATTTCGTTTCGGATTTAACAATTGTAGCTATAAAAAATCTATTTTTTTGTATGCCATCTAGAAATATTTGACAACTGTCAAATTATAAAAACAATATTTCTTTTCGGATTTAACAGTTGTAGCTGTCAAAAATCTATTTTTTTTGTATGCCATCTAAAAATATTTGACAACTGTCAAATTATAAAAACAATATTTCTTTTCGGATTTAAAAGTTGTAGCGTTAATCGCTCCAGATCAAAACAACAGAAAAAACAACCAATAAACAAAGTGGATCGTAAAAAGCACATGTACTCATGTTACTATGCAAAAAATTTAGATAAACAAAAACACGCACTTTTTTGCAAGATATTTCTTTATGACATTCTTTCTTCTTTTTATACAAATTATGTAGAACACTAATATTTTGAAATTGTTTCTCTGGCGACAACATTGTTGAATTATTTACTTCTATTTTTGACGTTAAATATGTTAGACATTGCGTAAAAATTGTTCATTTTCGCTAATATAAAAAATGGCACATTTATCTGAGCGAGAAAGAATTGAAATTTTAATTATGGTTGGGTATGGGGACAGACAAATTGTTTAACCATGAACATCCTGATAGACCTCCAATTGCCAGGTCTACGGTGATAAAACTAGTTGAAAAGTTTACCGAAACTGAATCCGTAAAAGATCGACCACGGCAAGGTAGACCTCAAATAGGAAAAGATGTGAAATTAAATGTGCTTCTAGAAGCAGAAGAAAGGCATCATGTTTCCACCAGACAACTTGCGTTAGCCAATCGGGTGGCTCACTCATTTGTCGTCAACTTATTTAAAAAAGAACACTATCATCCTTACAAAGTTCAACTTCTACAGGAATTACATGAGGATGACGAAGATCGTCGACTGCAGTTCTGTGAAGACGTAATGTTACGTTGTGGCCAAAATGCAAATTTCTTGGAAAACATCGTCTTCTCTGATGAAGCGACGTTCTGCCTAAATGGATCTGTTCACCGCCATAATTGCAGATATTGGTCTCAGATCAATCCGCATTGGACTCAACTCAACTCAGAGAAAAAGTTAACGTATAGGTTGGAATGATTGGACGACGCATTTTAGGACCATATTTTTTTGACGGAAATTTGACTGCTGTGCAATATTTAGAATTTTTAAGATTTAAACTGGTTCCAGCGCTCGCTGTTATTTTCCCAAATCACGAGTATGGTGATGTACCCCATCCAAATATTTTGTGGGGTTATTTGAAATCGAAAGTGTTTTTTAACAAACCGAGCAATTTAGAAGATTTAAAACAACGAATTCGCGTAGAAATTACACAAATATCCCCAGACATAATTGAAGCGAGTATACGAAGTGTTTGCACTCGGCTGGGACAGTGTCAGTCGGTTGGTGGGGTCCATTTTGAAAATTTACGTTAACTGTTGCAGTAAATTTAAGTTCAGATGTATTTTTTTAATTTAATTTTAATTTTGTACAAAAATAAAATTTTCATATTTTTTTTCTAAATTTATATTATTTAAAAAAAATTGTGATGCAACATACCAATTGTTTTATATCACTATTTGCAGGATATAAAGATCTGCCAAAAACGATAAAAAAATAATATGGTTGCTATTTAAAAAAACGGTCGATGACGTCATCACTCTAAAAACCAATGACGTCATAGAAAAAAATTGTATGTCAAAAGATGGCGTTTTAAGAAAGAAAATTTACCTGTCCGAGCGTTTTTCCTAAAAATGTAAAATAATGCGGTTATAAGCTTGGTTCCAAACTTTATGACCACACTGTATATACAGGGTGTAACAATAGTGCGATATTCTTCCATATCTCCTTTGTTATGCAAAATACAGCAAATATTTAAATACAAAAGTTGTTTAGTTTTATGAAATTTATATTGTAAAATTATTCTACGATATACAGGGTGTTTAGTTTGCCCGTAACCACCAGTAACTTTACATTTTTAAATGGAACACCCTATATATGATCACATTTTTGAATTGCCTGAGGAATTTTAAGGCAACTTTATACAGGATCATATTCAATTATTTGCGTTAGTTTACAAGATATTGGCATTTGTTTAAAAATTTTGACATTTTGCTCTCTTCAGAACAATGCCATTATTTCGGTAACGGAAAAAGGTAACATTATGAAACTTGACATAACGTTAGAAGCATCTTCTGTGATGACAATAAACTGATGTAGACTTAAATAAGTTATACAGAGTGTTCTAGAAATCAGTGTCTTTTGAAACAATTGAAATGCGAATATCTTCATTTTTTCAAATGGAAACACTATATTTTTATGGGTTAGTTGAAAGCGAAATTTAATTATCTATTAATTTGAATAAAGCATTTATCTAGCTAAAATTAATGGTTTTAGAGATATTTCAAATTATTTGATATTTCTGTATGTTGCTAGGTAGGTGCGCTCTTTAAAAGAAACTTTAGAGATCAAATATTAAATAAATATTTGGAAATTGAACTTTTTTACTATTTGTCTGCTGTGCTGACATTTTTGTAAATCTACGCGCGTTTTAAATCGATCCCGAAGTCTTTCTTAAAGGTTCTGGATGTCTTCGATTTGGATAACGTATTTGATAAATCCGCGATGCAAGCAATGGATTTCGTTCACATTCTCCCAAAATATAGATCATTTGAACTAGCTCGTCTTTTGTAAATTCCATACTAACATTGGTATTGCTACACGTTTTGACGTTTCTATGAAACTATTCAACAACAGATTTTATTTTATTTACCAGCCTACTTCATATTCATTACGTTAACGTACCTTCATATTTTAAATATAACTACTAATTTAAAACGCACGTAGGTTTACAAAAATGTCAGCACAGCAGACAAATAGTAGAGAAAGTTCAATTTTCAAATTTTTATTTAATATTTCGTCTCTAAAGTTTCTTTCAAAGAGCGCATTTACCTAGCAACATACAGAAATATCAAATAATTTGAAATATCTCTAAAACCATTAATTTTAACTACATACATGCTTTATTCAAATTAATAGATAATTAAATTTCGCTTTCAACTAACCCATAAAAATATAGTGTTTCAGTTTGAAAAAATGTAGATATTCGCATTTCAATTGTTTCAAAAAGACACTGATTTATAGAACACTCTGTATAACTTATTTAAGTCTACATCAGTTTATTGTCATCACAGAAGATGCTTCTAACGTTATATCAAGTTTCATAATGTTACATTTTTCCGTTACTGAAATAATGGCATTGTTCTGAAGAGAGCAAAATGTCAAAATTTTTAAACAAATGCCAATATCTTGTAAACTAATGCAAATAATTGAATATGATCCTGTGTAAAGTTGCCTTAAAATTCCTCAGGGAATTCAAAAATGTGATCATATATAGGGTGTTCCATTTAAAAATGTAAAGTTACTGGTGGTTACGGGCAAACTAAACACCCTGTATATCGTAGAATAATTTTACAATATAAATTTCATAAAACTAAACAACTTTTGTATTTAAATATTTGCTGTATTTTGCATAACAAAGGAGATATGGAAGAATATCGCACTATTGTTACACCCTGTATATAATAACCCATGAATAATAATAATTTTTCTTTTTATCCTCGATATTAGACAAAATACGAAGTCGGTTTTGTAACCGTTGCACATCAATAAGCCCTACGGAGCTAATACATGTCTGCACACTGTTATGAAAAGCTGCCGTTTTTTTTTTGCGCCCCGGAAATGACGAGCATGCCGCTCCTTGAATTTTGCGCTACGCGGTCTATATAGCCTTATTCCCCCGTAATAATGCGAAGGATGCCAAAAATCCATCCGCTTCCCTAAAAATTCCGATGCAAATCCCACCCCTGGTTTCTTTACGACTTTGCGCTAAAAACCGCCGCAAAGCTGCTTCGATAGATCCCGGAGAATTTGATCAAATATTTGATCTCTTCGACGAATTAATAATAATTTATCTTCTGGAATAAATTAAGTTTTAATAATGATAATAACCGTTCGTGTATGTGAGGAACGAATAATGGGAATCCGGTTAAAAGCGTGCGATGACAAACAAGCTAATATTTTGTTTACAACACTCCAAACACGACCTATATTGTATACCTAATCAATTACAGAGGAGTCCCATTACGTGATTATGTTCTGTATACGTAATGTGAAGTGGTTAGATTATGGTCGCTATATTTGTGTACTTAACGGGAAACGATTACATTATGTTTCTAGGATATCTGTTACGTCAAGTCTTGCTTCCGATATTAAAACTTCTTCGGTATACCTAAAGCGAGTAAATATCTCGTAAATCATTTCTCTTCCAGATGAAATCAATCTTCTTTTGGAATAAACTGGAACAATATGTAAATAGTCTATCTAGGATGTCTATCAATATGTAGGTATATAAGGCGGCAATAAATCAATGTTTAGTTAACTTGGCTCGCAGGAAAAACTAGAATAATAGAATCAGAGGTTTATTATTCATACAATTTGTCTGTTCAACTAACTAAACCACATTCATACTACGTCGGAGAAAATAAAAAATGTTCGCAGTCGGCGGTCGAATCGTTGGGTGTATTGGGACTGGGGCAACGCGATGATTAATTTACTCATTTTCGTTCTGAAATCCTCTTAGCGACTCAACGAAGATGAGCGTCTGATTGTGCAGGTGTTTATATTACCGGCCGACACGTACAGCGTACTGTCACCGGTGCGTCGCGTTTCGACGTTATATTCATTATGTTTACGTTTTAAGTGCCCATTAAAAGGGCCGCTTCTGATGGGTGAGGATGCGAAATGGCTGTGGTTAATGTTATTTTAGGCGGTGGGACGCTTCTCTCCCATTTAATTTTCTATATGTTTATTGCATTAAAGGCAATGGGTAAAGTGTTTCTTTTTTTTGATATCGTTTTTATTCGTTTAAAATGATATTTAGCTATTAAGTATTAAGTTGCTCTTATTTTCATGCTCTCATCTTAAATGAGTAGGAGGTGGCCTTGAAAAAATGACGCCGAAAGTACTGTCAGTTAGTGTCAAACGCATTTTATACATATATATATATTTATACAAATTTATAGTGTCAGAAATATTGTTGAAAAATATAAGACTACAAATTCAATAGCTCCAAAGGCTAGAAATGTAAGAAAAAGTAAGATAATTGAAGGTGATCGACGAGCATTGAGAAGAATTATTGAAAAAAAAACCGTCATGCAAGTTATCTTGAGTTGAATGTTATGTGGAGTGAAGACGAGTGTCGGAAGACGAATTTCCAGGGCCACATGTCAGAGAGTCCTATAAACAGGGATAAATGAATAAGAATGTGTGAACAAACTTTACCAAAATTTGAATTTTCGTGTCAGGCAAAGGAAAAGCCACTTTTGACATTACAGCAAAAGAAAAATAGAATAAAATGGGCAAGGGAACATCAGAATTGGACTATAATCGGTGTTTCTTCAGATTTGACAGTTGTAGCTGTCAAAAATCTATTTTTACGATGATTGGATGTTGTTTGTCGACAAAAAACTTTTGTCAGCGGTCAAATTATAAAAACAATATTTCTTCAGATATGACGATTGTAACTGTCAAAAATCTATTTTTACAATGATTGGATGTTGTTTGTCATCAAAATAACTTCTGTCAGCTGTCAAATTGTAAAAACAGTTATTTTTGAGGTTTTAATAGGAGCGACAATAAAATATTTCCGACAGCTATCGAATTGTAAAAATAATATTCCTTTATATTTAACATCTGTAACTGTCAAAATTGTCAAAATCTATTTTTTTGAATGCCATCTAAAAATATTTGACAACTGTCAAATTATAAAAACAATATTTCTTTTCGGATTTAACAGTTGTAGCTGTCAAAAATCTATTTTTTTGTATGCCATCTAAAAATATTTGACAACTGTCAAATTATAAAAACAATATTTCTTTTCGGATTTAACAGTTGTAGCTGTCAAAAATCAATTTTTTTGTATGCCATCTAAAAATATTTGACAACTGTCAAATTATAAAAACAATATTTCTTTTCGGATTTAACAGTTGTAGCTGTCAAAAATCTATTTTTTTGTATGCCATCTAAAAATATTTGACAACTGTCAAATTATAAAAACAATATTTCTTTTCGGATTTAACAGTTGTAGCTGTCAAAAATCTATTTTTTTGTATGCCATCTAAAAATATTTGACAACTGTCAAATTATAAAAACAATATTTCTTTTCGGATTTAACAGTTGTAGCTGTCAAAAATCTATTTTTTTGTATGCCATTTAAAAATATTTGACAACTGTCAAATTATAAAAACAATATTTCTTTTCGGATTTAACAGTTGTAGCTGTCAAAAATCTATTTTTTGTATGCCATTTAAAAATATTTGACAACTGTCAAATTATAAAAACAATATTTCTTTTCGGATTTAACAGTTGTAGCTGTCAAAAATCTTTTTTTGTATGCCATCTAAAAATATTTGACAACTGTCAAATTATAAAAACAATATTTCTTTTCGGATTTGACAGTTGTAGCTGTCAAAAATCTATTTTTTTGTATGCCATCTAAAAATATTTGACAACTGTCAAATTATAAAAACAATATTTCTTTTCGGATTTAACAGTTGTAGCTGTCAAAAATCTATTTTTTGTATGCCATCTAAAAATATTTGACAACTGTCAAATTATAAAAACAATATTTCTTTTCGGATTTGACAGTTGTAGCTGTCAAAAATCTATTTTTTTGTATGCCATCTAAAAATATTTGACAACTGTCAAATTATAAAAACAATATTTCTTTTCGGATTTAACAGTTGTAGCTGTCAAAAATCTATTTTTTTGTATGCCATTTAAAAATATTTGACAACTGTCAAATTATAAAAACAATATTTCTTTAAATATGACGGTTGTAACTGTCAAAAATTTATTTTTACGATGATTGGATGTTGTTTGTCAGCGAGAAAACCTTCTGCCAGCTGTCAAATTATAAAAGCAATATTTCTTCAGATATGACGGTTGTTACTGTCAAAAATTTATTTTTACGATGATTGGATGTCGTTTGTCATCAAAAAAACTTCTGTCAGCTGTCAAATTGTAAAAACAGTTATTTTTGAGGTTTTAATAGGAGTGACTTCTTTATATTTAACAACTGTAACTGTCAAAATACACTTGACGGTTATAAAATTATAAAATCAGTCGTTTTTAACGGTTTTCGACGTCGTAGTCGTCAAAAAATTTCTGTCAGCTGTTTCAAAATTGGGGAGGGTGGAGGTAAAAAGTTATTTCTGCAGCTTTAATACGTGTAAAGTAAAATATTTATGAAAGCTATCAAATCCGAATTTTTTCAAATTTGACAGCTGTAGCTGTCAAAAATCTATTTTTACGAAGATTAAATATCTGATAGCTGGTCAAATTGTAAAAAGTGCAATAGTTAAAAGAACTGTTAAACTACTAAAACATTTATTTCGACTGTTTAGTTTTCAACATAGTTTTGACAGCTGTAAGATAAGCTATTTTTTTACAATTTCAAGTGTAGTAACCATCACAAATTTACCCAATGTAACGGTCAAAATTATTTTTGCAGTAATACTGAAAATTCATCTTGTAGGGAACTATGTATTTTGACAGTTTTAATACGTGTAATCGTGAAAAACTGTAAAACCAGAATTTTTTCAGATTCAACAGTTTTGCTGTGAGTTTCAAAGTTTGAAAAAAACTTTAACAATATTTTTATGAGGAGCCAACGCGGAGTCCTGAGGTACACCATTGAAGCAGATTCTTTTGTTATCTACTGCGTTCGTGACGTATTCTTAAGGTGGTTAACGTGAAGTGTCTACCACACCATCTATAAAGAAATTATATCGATTGAAATCAGTAGAAAAAAATGTTAATTTTGATGTAGAAATTGTTTTATGATTGGTATATTGGTATATATGACAAGTTGGCCTTGACAGTGAAACGAAACAGAGACTTGCAATCATTCACACGCGATCTGGGCCCATAACCTGTTGAAGATGTCTTTATTGAGTATTTTAAAAATGAACTTTTACACAGCAGCTACTTCTTCCTGACATATGTATATACAGAAAATTAACTTATTCAAGACTTACTTGAACACGCACTTGATTTTAAGTTAGCGTTACACTGTCCATATTTTTTAGTATCCAAAATCAATCCTAAATTTTTATGTTGTTATTTTTATAATTGGAAGCTGAGAGGTATTAATAAAAAATTGTGCAAAAGTCAAGAAGACAGGAATATTAAATCTGTTGCCAAAAACCTGAACAATTG